>JAJOOR010013493.1:0-18397 GCA_036250505.1 Solanum acaule | reverse complement strand
CTCATCCATAAACATGAGATCATTACCCTTGAATCCATAATCCAATTCGAGGAAAGTTAGGATCAAAGTCAAGTGAAGTTAGAGTCAAGCTTAGAAGTTAAGAAGCAAGTCAAAGCAAGTCTTTAAAGTTTTTCAAGAGTCTTTATTGAACGTTTTAACTTCGTTTTAAGGCTCAAGTTTCAAGTTAAGCCAAACGTATAGAGTTGAGTTCATTTCTCAAAAGTTATTAGGGAACTAAGTATTCCCAAAGAAGTTTATAAATGTTTTTACATTTGAGTAAGAAAGGAACCATGTTTTCCAAGAGAGCCTTTGGGCTAAGCTTTGAGCAATTATCTCAAACTAAAGAAAGATGTGTTTAAAACACTTATGAGCTAAAGTTTTTTTGGGAGTAATATTGAGCACCGAATTGGGGACATGAGTTCATATTAACTCAACTCTCCATAAGAACCATGTAGCCAAACATGGGATTTAACGGGTCAAACCTTTTAGATGATCACGTAAGTTAAGCTAGTGGATCCACTATGTTAAGTAAGGTCCTATATCACGGCAAGGTATAGGATGGTCCTTGGGCAACGTGAGGTAAAACATTGTATTATCACTAGGGCTCATAGTGGTGGTTGTCGGTTAAAGAATCTCCCACTAAAGTTATATTACTTTTATATGAGTAAAGTTGAGTTTGTTATTGTTTTATCCTTAACGAACTAAGTTTTTTACACTATTTTACAAGCTTTATATATATTGCATGTGTCTAATTGCTCTATATTGAGTTCGGTTATTCATGAGTTAAACAGAGCCAAGGTAAGTGTTCTCTTGTACTCCTTCAAGCTTAAGTTGTTGTTTAGCTATCAAGCTCGCATACTCGTACATTCAATGTACTGATGCCAGTTGACCTGCATCTTATGATGATGCAGACGCAGGTACCCAGGATCAACATCCAGCACGCCGTTGATCCAGTTGAGTACTTCAGAGTCAGTGGTGAGCCTCCTTGCCTTCTGGAGGACTCTGTTATTTTGTCTTCCTAGTTTTGTTTTATTAGGATGTTGCAGGGTCTGTCCCGACATCCATCTCAGTGTTATAGAGGCTTCATAGACAGTCAGTTAGTTAGTATTGAGTCTCTCATCTATGTATATATATAAATATTCTATTTTGAGACACGAGTTGCCTTTTTGGCCAGTTTTCATCAGTTAGGTTGTTTTATGACCTTTTATTGCATGGAGTTATTCTATTGAGTTAGGTTTCCATTGAGTTAAGAAAGCCAGGCCAAGGGTTCGCTTGGGGCCAGCAATGGTCTTCGAGTGCCAGTCCCGCCCAGGGTGTAGGCTCGGATCCCTCCGTCACCCCAGAATAAAAGGGGTGATCTCGTAGTTCTTGGTCTGTGAAGATGCGTTGTTAGGTGCTCCATTTTATTTTCCTATTGAGGCCGAACCTAAACCTGTGCTCGAGAGATAGTTGGGCGTGACAGAGACGTTATATCATCACCTAGCTCATAGTGATGGTTGTCGGTTAGAGAATATCTCCCAAATAAGAGTAAAGAGTATGTTATTGTATTTTTATACATTCGAGTTGACATTTACTATGATAAAAGATTTTAATATCGCATCTTTTATTATTTCTTTCCTATTGGAGTTGAGTTGAGGTGAGTGTCTCTTCCTTAGTTATCAGTCCAGCTTTGTATGTTTCAATTTTCCCCTTGCATGCTCGTACATTCAATGTACTGTCGTCATTTGACCTGCATCTTTTCATGATGCAGATACAGTTATTCGAGGTCATCAATTGGTGCTTCGTTGATACCATTAGCACTCCAGCTAGCTTTGGTGAACCTCTTTGCTTCTGGAAGGCTCCACATCTTTATCTTTTGTTTTGTTAAGATGTCCTTAGTCTTGTCCCAACATCTATCGTAATATTTAGAGGCTTCATAGACAGTAGTAGTTGAGGAGTCTTTTTTTATATTTCCTTTGTTGATGTTTTGAGACTTTGAATCGAATACTTATGTTTATTCAATAAATTTTGAACATTCATTGAGTTATGTTGTTTTGAGACATTATGAGTTGACTTTTGGTAGTTGGAGTTCCTCTTTTACTTGAGTAAGTCTTCCTCTAAGTAGTCAGCCAAGCCAAGGGTTCGCTTGGGGGCCAACGATGATTCTTGAGTGTCGGCCACGTCCAGGCTGCAGGCTCGGGGCGTGACAGTGAAGTTGAGTTGGTGCATTGCAGTTGTGAAGAACAACAAGTTGATATTCTAACTAAGGTTCTTTCCACCAACAAGTTTGAGATTTGTACTTGAAGCTATATAAAATATGAGGCCTTCAACATTTGTAGGTAGGTTTTCCCAGCTTGGAAAAACTATTTATTGTTAGGGCTAACAACATAAGTTCTCTATGCTCTCTCCAACTTCCAACTGCCTACTTCAGCAAACATGAAACATTGTATAAATGGAGTTGTAGAAAATTTAGAAACTTGACGTCTCCATTAATGGTAATGTATGTCAAGTATAAAAGTGCTAAACATTATAATTCTATTCCAATTGTCGATCCATTTATTTATGTTGGGAATTTAAAACTAAAAATATTTGAAAATCCCCTATGGTAGGGAGTAAAGATCTAAACAAGTGTGGCTGTAGTTGAAGAGAAGAAAAATAGTTACAAATCATAGGGTAAATAAAGAATCACTTGCATTTTCTAATGATAAATTTGATCATGTAGAATAAGATACACATGTAGTTGAAATACCCAAATTAACACTAAACAAAAAACACACCATGTTTACATTAATTCCCACAAAATAAGCTTCCACATTACAATCTAGCTATCCACTATAACCTTTTACATGTAAAAGCAATATATAATTGAAATATAATTGTCTTGTTGTAGTTATAGTTGTTGATGAACACTGCCAATATTTTCTAGAGGGAATAGGGTTTCACTATAAGTACAAATGCTTTCAATCTGGCCAGGAAATTCTTAGACCTCAAAATATCTCCAACTCTTATTCTTCATATCATAAAAATAAAAAACCATAACATTATCAAGACTTCTTGATGTTATGTGTATTGCAAATACAATTTCTTCAGCACCATACTTGCGAATCGTAAACGGATGCACATAAAACTCATTAGGTTCCCTTTCTAAAGGAAAATGAAGTATCTCATGTTTCCATTCTTTGTCTTCATCAAAAACCCATAGATAAATGTCGTTACAAAATCAATAATCACAATAATTCATGATTCCTAATTTTCCATTCACTTCTATTAGCATATTATCACAATCGCTAAACTTACGACATAATTCAATTGACATTGTGATACTTGTGAAAATTTCTAATTTAACATCAAACGCAACTATACAATAGTCCGGATCAAGGCTAACCCGATAGATAATCCCACTAATGCAAATTCCAGATATGTATCCTGCAATGGAAAAACCATGTTCGTCATATTTAATTATTTCTCTCCATGATTTATCTATGCCTAAAGTGAAAACCGATGCTCTTGATTCAATAGTCACAACAACTTTATACTTGTTTAATTCAGGCTCAAAACCTATCGAACATATAAAGTCCTCGCCCTTATGAGGAACATTAGGAAGAAATCTTACTTCTCTAGTAGCGGGATTGCAAATGGCAATATACTTTAGATCTCATATACAAAACAAACCATTATCCGACTCAAAATGATAATTATAATCTAAACGACAATTAATAATTCGATTATACAACTACTTAAATTGTCAATTTGATGATACTTGGTGGCATTTCCATCTTCTTCATCATGATGAACTTCTATAGCGTAACAAACGTCGTCTACACATGCAATCAACTTAGTATCACCACCATTGATCTTAGAATAATTGGATAAATGGAGATCCACAAAATTTGGTTCCAACACAATTGAATTATGAAATTTTGAAACACACCTAAAACGCATTAAAGACTTAACTGGAAGCCATGAGAAAATTTGGATGGTAATATCTTGAGGAATTGAGTCTTCTTCCATCTTTGACGGCTGAAGTTGTCCTAATTTGGATGGCTCATATTAGGGATGTTGAGATTGATGCTCCATCCATTGAGTCTATTCATGTGGTGTCTGAATTTAGTGAAGTGTTTCCTAATGATTTGCGTGGTATGCCTCCTGATAGAGATATAGATTTTTGCATTGATTTAGAGCCTGGTACTCGTCCCATTTCCATCCCTCCATATCACATGGCTCCGACAGAATTAAGAGAGCTTAAGGCTCAAATCCAAGAGCTTCTTAATAAGGTGTTTATTCGCCCTAGTGCTTTTTCATGGGGTGCTCTAGTATTGTTTGTTAAGAAGAAGGATGGTAGTATGAGAATGTTTATAGATTACCGACAATTGAATAGGGTCACTATTCGAAATAAGTACCCTTTGCCTCGAATAGATGATCTCTTTGACCAATTGCAAGGGGCAACGATTTTCTCTAAGATTGATATAAGATCTGGTTACCATTAATAAAAAATTAGGCCTGAGGATGTGCCCAGGATGGCGTTTAGAACTCGTTATGGGCACTATGAGTTTTTGGTTTGACCAATGTGCCTGCAACTTACATGAGTTTAATGAATGGGGTGTTCAAACCATTTCTTGATTCTATCGTCATAGTATTTATTGATGATATTTTGGTTTATTTGAAAAGTAAGGAAGAGCATGCCGACCATCTTCGTATTGTTTTGGGTATTCTTGGGAAGCAAAGGTTGTATGCTAAATTTTTGAAGTGTGAATTTTGGTTGAAATCGGTTGCATTTTTGGGGCATGTAGTTTCAAAAGAAGGGGTAATGGTAGATCCTCAAAAGATTAAGGCGGTTAAGAATTGGGTTCGGCCTAGCTCTGTGATGGAAGTTAGGAGTTTTGTGGGACTCGCTAGCTATTATCATCAATTTGTGAAGAACTTTGCTTCTATTGCCACTCACTTGACCAATTTTACCAAAAAAGAGATACCATTTGAATGGACTAAAAAATGTGAGGAAAGCTTTCAAAAGCTCAAGACACTTTTGACCACTGCACCAATTCTAGCGTTACTGGTTGAAGGTAAAGATTTTATTGTTTATTGTGATGCTTCACATTCTGGTTTGGGTGCTGTGTTGATGCAGTATAAGAATGTTATAGCTTATGCCTTGTGTCAATTGAAGGTGCATGAGAGGAATTATCCAATGTATGATTTAGAGTTGGAAGCGGTAGTGTTTGCTCTTAAGATATGGCGGCATTACCTCTATGGTGTTAAGTGTTTACCGATCATCGTAGTTTGTAGCACGTGTTCACTCAAAAGGATCTAAATTTGAGACAACGAAGGTGGATGAAGTTACTTAAAGATTATGATGTGACCATTCAATACCATCCGGGCAAGGCTAATGTGGTGGCAGATGCTTTGAGTCGAAATGCGGTGAGTATGGGTAGTTTAACTTCCTTAAGTATAACCAAGCGACCTTTGGCTAAAGTAATTCAGACCTTAGAGTCCAAGTTCATGCAGTTAGGCATCTCAGAAAGAGTTGGGGTGTTAGCTAGTATTGAGGCAAGGGCCACTTTCATTGAAGAGATCAAGGCCAAACAATTTGAGGATGAGAATTTGGAGGAACTTAGAAAGAAGGCCATGGTTGGTAAAGCACAAGAGACTACTCTTGATGTGAATGGTGTGATCAATTTTAAAGGGAGAATATGTGTTCCTAGAGTAGATGACTTGATTGAGAAATTATTGGAAAAGTTTCATGGTTCGCGATATTCTATTCATTCGGGGGTGACCAAGATGTACAAAGATCTGAAGCGAATTTATTGGTGGCCGGGCATGAAGAAGGACATAGCGGAGTTTGTGGCGGAGTGTCAAAATTGCTAACAAGTGAAATATGAACATCAAAGGCATGTGGGTTTACTTCAAAGAATGTCAATTCCAGAATAGAAGTGGGAAATAATAGCGATGGATTTTGTGGTTGGTCTTCCCAAGACTTTGGGGAAGTTTGATTCTATTTGGGTAGTGGTTGATAGATTGACTAAGTTAGCCCACTTTATTCCGGTAAGAATAGATTATAATGCTGAACAATAGGCTAAAGTTTATATGAAAGAGATAGTGAGGTTGCATGGGGTTCCCCATTCTATCATCTCAGACCGTCGTACCCAATTCACATCCAAGTTTTGGAGGAAATTTCATGATGAATTGGGCACACAACTCACTTTTAGTACAACTTTTCATCCACAGACGGATGGGCAATCGGAGAGGACTATTCAAGTGTGGCATGTGTGATTGATTTTGGAGGGCATTGGGATAAGTTCTTACCTTTGTGTGAATTCTCCTATAATAATAGTTATCACTCCAGCATTGATATGGCACCATTCGAGGCACTCTATGGGAGGGGATGTAGATCACCCATAGGATGGTTTGAGGCTGGAGACTTGAAACCATTGGGGGTTGATTTAGTGAAGGATGCTCAAGATAAGGTGAGGAGTATTCAAGCTAAGCTTCTAGCAGCCCAGAGTAGACAAAAGAAGTATGTGGATTATAAGGTAAGAGATATGGTGTTTCAATCCGGTGAAAATGTTCTTCTTAAGGTATCACCCATGAAAGGGGTGTTGAGATTCGGTAAAAAAGGTAAGCTAAGTCCTAGATACATTGGTCCATTTGAGATTCTTGAATGTGTAAGATCGATAGCGCATAGATTGGCTTTAGCCCTTAATTTATCTGGAGCTCATCCGGTATTTCATGTGTCCATGTTGATGAGGTATCATGGTGACGAGGATTATATCATTAAGTGGGACTCAATTGTGTTAGACAAAGACCTCCGATATGAGGAGGAACCTATTGAAATTCTTGATCGTGATGTGCATAAGTTGAGGACCAAAGAGATTAAGTCCGTAAAGGTTCAATGGAAGGATCGTCCAGTTGAGGAAGCTACTTGGGAAACCGAAAGGGACATGCGAGACAAGTATCCCCAATTGTTCATCGATTTAAGTACTGCTTTATTCCTTCCTTAGCCTATTTTTCCTAAGTTTGTCACTCGGGGACGAGTGATAGGTAAATTAGTATCTATTGTAACGACCGGGTTTTGTCGTTATAGAAAAGCCAACGGGGAAAAAATATTGGGTCAGAAAACATTAAGGTGTAGAGAGATTTGGTAACAATCGGGTGAGTTAATTATGATTTTGGTTGCATGAGTAGTTAGATAACTCGTTAAAGAACCCGTACGACTTTACGGAATTGAATTCGGGTGAGTAGGACTCCCGGAATTAATCTTAGTGTAAATAGTATTTTCTAAGCGTCGTTGGTTAGAGGTGTGTTGTTAATAAACCCCTAAATGACGGGCACGACGCGACTTAAGGTCGTTAATAAACCCCTAAATGACCTTATTTGGCACTTTTCAATTTTTAGAGCTAAGGAACGAACCCCAGGCGACTCCTACTCATTTTTCACCATTCTTGAGGCTAAAGGTAAGCTTTTCACACCCCAAATCCATTTTTCGATCCGTAGAATTTAATAAAATAGGTGAATACTGATGGGGGAGGGTTTTGTTATAGATTCTATGGTGGAAACAACCATAAATTGGATGATTGGAATCATGGGTTTGATCTAGGGTTCATAAAATTGTTAGTAATTCAGGTAATTAATGATTGCTTATTTATTCCCGTATTATATTGATTGTTTGTAGACCAAGAGCAAGTGGAACGAATTCGGAAAGGGAAGGATCAAGTTTCTTAGGGTTTCAAGCTTGTTTTGAGGTAGGTGATGGTTGTGATTCTATAATTGTGTGATGTATGTTTATTCTTACTTCATTATGATACTTGTATGTATATGCATGTTACATTATTGATCACACTTATTGTAAATGAGTTAGAGGAATGATGAATACCATGAATCATGACTTAAATGTATTATCTTGAAGATATACTTGTGCTTGTGATTGTGATTGTGGTGAGTAAATGGGATCGGTTGCCACGTTTCGGCATAACTAACTTGGATCCGTTGCCACGTTCCGGCATAAATATGGGATTGGTTGCCACTTCTGGCATAACATTGTGATCGGGTACCACGTTATGGTATGATAACTGTTTGGGTTTGGGTTCCATGAGAGAACCAATGATTTTATATGAAATGTGAAGTTGCTCGTTGTTCGTAAATGTTGATAATATTGTATATGTTGATATATAGGCATGTGATTATAATGTTTGACTTGCTTATGTTGCATTTAGTGGGATAGCCGCGTGATCCTACCAGTACACGGTGGTTGTGTACTGATACTGCACTTGCTCTTATTTTTATTGAGTACAGGGCATCTTCAAGCGGCTATTGGCAAACCTCGCTTAGAAGATCAGTGATCGTTGCTTCGAATTCAAAGGTGAGCCAATTCTTCCGGGCTGCCATGGGATTCTCTTTCCGAACTTAGACGTTTGTTCTAGTTAGTTGATTAGCTCATTAGTTTGGGGTTGTATCCCTTCTTGTTTAGACTTGGTCTATTGTTAAATGTTTTGGTACATTGACTTTCAAGTTCTAGGTTATTCTTCCGCATTGTTAGTTTATTATTGTTAGATTTTTGTTAGAGTTTATGGGAAATCTATTTTCTTTCCTTAGTGTTTGACTTAAATGCCTTTGTTTTTGGTTTAGTTGCTTGGTTTGGGTTGTAGTAGTGGTTCTCCCACCGGAGTGTTAGTGTGGGTGCAAATCACGATGGTCTAGGTCATGAAACATTCCCACAACGTCTAGGCGTAAGGATTTCGTAAAAATATGGGTAAATCAGTGCAAAAACGGGTGGGGGAAGTTGAAGGGTCTCTTGGTGTAAAAGTCCAATTTAGGCCTCTTTTAGGAGTTATTTTGCTGAAATACTTATTTATGTTCTAGGGTAGTTAAATAACTCTGATCTCGTGAAATTTTGTCGAAAACGGGGGTTTTTCGCTTTTCTAAAACTTCCCAAAGGTTCCAGCTTTACCCTTAAATTTTTGGATACTTCTCATACTAGGATAATCATTGTCTACCCCCAGTCAATCCCTCGATACACGAACCAATTAGTTCTAATTAATTCTGCACCACATCCCTACATATCCCCAGGATACACCCAGACATTCACACGATTATTAGTTGATTGTGATGCACGTCCAGATTCCATATTACGAATCACCTCGTAAATTAGCTAGACCCTCACACCAGCTTAGTTCTGACTTTCTTTTCACAATGAGTTTCACGGCACTCAAGCATTTACAACTTGCATAACTTCAATCATTTAGCCAACACATTGCACATATTCAAGGTTCAAGCACACATTACAGTACACATAATTACCTCATCATATTCAAGCAATTACAACCTCACATTTACAATAAATTCAGGAAACAAGAAGTACACACTCACACATTCAAGTAGCAACTCAACGACATGTCCAAATTTTTAATTAGTTACTTCGCTCCATAGATGACCATTACTGAGCATCCATGCATTTATACTGCCCCTAGGGCCAGATACCAATTGGAACGTTCCTAGTTCCAATTTACCTTGTTTGTGTTCCTTCAGTCGTGACCACGACTTCCGGTTCACTTTGTTGAGATACCAATTGGAATCGGGAGATACCATTTGGATTCAACTCATACCACAAGCGACACTTCGCACGAAAGGAGAGAATGAGTGGAACAATTTCCTAGAATACTTCCTAGCTTCCTGAAGATTAGATATGGACGTCAATAAACAAATCCGCAGGAGTCTAGTCCATATTTTGCTCTTGTACGGGGAGACCGATAACATAGGCTCTGATACCAATTTGTCATGACCTAACCCCCCGAGCTGTGCGGACACCTACTCTAACACCTAAGTAGGAGAAGCATCATATCCCAATAGTTAAAACATGCGGAAAATTTATGAGAAACAGAGATAAATATAATAATATGATTTTATAAATACTATCTTTTAGGCACACTTTTAGTTAAGCCTGTAAAGTAATTTAACAACTCCCATGGATCTAGTCTAAACAGGTACAAGAGCTACTAAGAGTACAACTGGCATATTAGATATAAGACACAACTCCCACCATGCGGAAGGAAGAGTAGAAGCTGCTGGAGAGTTCTTCATATTCATCTAAGGAAACATCACCAACCTGCATCCAGACTATGTCAAAAAGACATAACAAGAGTAGTATCAGTACAAAAAACACACTGGTAGGCATCATCGATCAACTCGACTTCCTCCACATAACATAGGAAACCAACTAGAAGAAATATACAATAGACCACTTGCTTCTCCACCTTTACCCTCTTTTGAAATACTTCCCATATACTCTAGCACTCTAACTATTAACCACCTTCCATTCAACCTACTTACTAGGTACTTGACCATAGCCTAACCATTCTAACACATAGAAAAACATCCCAAATATGACTACAACATTCCAACTAACCGCTCACGTCATACCCTTACTTCCTCGTCACACTAACCAACCATGGTCACATAGTACATTAAATCAAGCTTTCTTCCCACTAAACCCAATCTCTTTTCCCATAGTTAAATCCACCTAAGCATATTTCATCACATCCGCTACCTCTACTTCTCGCCAATACAGCACACGAACAACCATTACTATCCATTACTCGCCCTTTGAACACTTTACCCTTCCACTATACCCAACAGGTTCGCTCAATACAACGAACAATCAAATGTAAACCATCATAACATGTGCCCACAAAGTGAAACATATATAAGTCAATACAACACTATACTCACAAGCGCATATCAAACATATACAATATCAACAACATTTACAAACAACTTCACATTTCTCAAGTCATACAATTTTGCCACATTATTGGTCCTCTCATGGAACCCAAACCCAAACAGTTAACATACCGGAATGTGGCAACCGATCCATTTTAGTTATGCTGGAACATGGCAACTGATCCAAGTTAGCTATGCCAGAACATGGCAACCGATCCCATAGTTATGCCGGGATGTGGCAACCGATCCAATAGTTATGCTGGAACGTGACAACCGATCCATTCAACACACTACAATCACAACCACCAGTATATCCTCAATATCATACATTTAATTCATGAATTCATGGAAATCATAATTTATTCATCTCATTTACAACTAGTGTGATCAATAATGTAATATTCATATACGTACATGTATCACAATGAAGCAAGAACAACATATATCACACAATCATAGAATCACCACCATCACCTACGGATTAATCCTCAATCCCTATCATATATACATTAATTTGACCATACTTAGTCCTAGTTCATCATCAAAGGCTTCTTTCTAGGGTTTAGTCACAATTCATCATAAATCCTCAATTCAATCACTCCAATTTATGATCTAGCATACATTCATAAATCTAGTTCCATTCATGACTTCATAGTCTTATTCTTGAACCAATTCTATTCATGATAGCAATTCTAGAGGTCCTAACAATTCATCAATTTCTCTTCTCAAGGCATAAACCCACATACTTTGATTTCTAGGGATTACTCATGGAATTTACTCAGTGCACAATGGTCTACACATAACCCTACCATTGATTTACATATATTACATAGTAAGCACATATTTATAACTACTCAATTCATAAAACCTATCCTACCTGGGAGCCAAGCAGATGCACATAGTTTTTGACTTTGATTCATGTTTTCCTGGATTTTTGACGGTGAATTTGGCCAAGAATCCGCAAGATCTCACCATCCTCATGCTAGAAATCTCCTTCTCCTACCTTCCCAAGCTTAGAGCAGCTTTTTTGAGGTTTCTAGGGTGTTTTACGACTTATTTAGGTATTTTAGAAAGATGGAGAAAATAGGATTTCTCGTAATTTACGTTCTGTCTCACTTATCCCGCTCTGGCGCCAACTTACCCCATCCTGGTGTCGCTGCCCTGGTGACATCTGACCCGCTCTGGTGGGACAATGGCCCAAAATTTTCTTGAATTTTTGTTCTCCTAAACAACGAAGGTTCGACTCGTTACATTAATCTTCTAAATGGGCATCTTATTATCTTTGCTCTATATTATTGGATAAAGGTTGAAAAGTAAAACACAATAAGTTTTATATTGTTATGAAAAAAATGCTTGATATATGAACAAATTAAGTCAAATATAGAAAATATTTGAAAAGGGACCTCGAAAATTATATTCACATATAATTAAAAAAAATTATTTTCCAATTGAATATATATTAACTCTTCAAATAATGTAATGCTAGTATAGAATAAAATTTATACTTTTATCTTTTTCGAATGCGGTTAATCATCGTCATACTATTTAATTTTATTTTGACTAATCCGTGCATCATTTCTTATCTCTAAAATGTTCTCTTAATATTCATGTTTATGCAAATGCAGTATCTCATTAAAGAAAAACTTGGCATGCTGGTTTTCATCTTTAATAAAGATGTGGTTGGTGTTCTTGTTGCCCATGATCTCAAGCAATGGGAAATTGCTCTTTCATCCAATGACGTACAAGTTCAATCCTTGTGATTGTCTTCTCATTTGTTGGGTTATAACTCCTGCGGGCTATAAATATCAAAATCAAATTGCTTTAGAAATTCACATACACACACAACAGTTCAGTTCTTCTGCTTCATTAGTCTCTTGTTTCTATCGATCAAAAAGCAAAACATTTTTTCTTTTTGAAGTGAAAAAGATCAATGGATGGTAAAGGTAAAAGCCTTGGTTTAAATGCTAAAATAAGGTCCTGTTATCGTAGAAACAAAGCAGGTCTCCAATTCCCAGTGGCTCGTATCGTTTAATTTCTCCAAGTCGGGAAGTATGCCAAACGTGTTGGCACCGGAGATCCGGTATTCCTTGTTGTAGTGCTTGAGTACCTTGCAGCTGAGTTGAATTCTCAAGTTCCTTCTTTTTTTTTAAATGTCAAATTTTTAGGGTTTTTGATAACTATTTTTTACATATGTGTGATTATTTGTAGGTGCTTGAATTAGCTGAAATTGCAGTGAGGAATGACAAAAAGAGTCGGATCATTCCAAGGCACATACAGTTAGCTATAAGATTTGATGATGAACTGTTTCTTAGAGATGTGACGATTCTGAATGGTGGTGTTATTCCAAGCATTCATAACATTTTGCTTTTCCTAACAAGAAGAGTAGCTCGTCAAAGGCTGTTGCTATTGTTGCTCAGGAGGAGGAGGATTAGACTAATCATTCCATCACTAGAATCGAAATATTTGCTTTTATTATTCTACTTGTCACAACCCAGGGGTACCCCCTAGATGTAACATGGCATACTTGACCCCCAAGGGGGTCTCATACAAGTCCTTAGCATAATCATACACATAAAGTTATAAGAATGATGTGGAAAATTTAGAACTTTTACAATCGAAGTTCAACTTCTTTTTCATAAACGAAAATGCGAGTCTAGACTTGTCTCAATCACCATCTAGTACAATTGAGAGTACAAATAGGGTCAAAGCCCTATACATCAATAAAGTCTCAAAAATAGAAAGTACAATAGAAAGTAGAAACAATAACATCTTGTCCTCAAACTTGAGGACTCCCCAAGCCTAGGGAATAGTCAACCCAAGCTTCTCTTGAAAGAAGAAGTACGTCTCAACGATCGGAACCTACACTCATAGTAACTATAAAAGAAAAGGGTTAGCACATAAAGTACTAAGTATGGAAGCATGCACAAAATCCTTGAAATATGATAAAAAGGACATTTTTGTTGAAAAATATGCATTTGTCAAGTTTGTAAACCAACATGCACTTTCGATGTAATACACAAGCCATAATCACATTTATGCTTATAAAATAGCAAAACCATTACCTTAGCAACCCCTAAGGAACACTTGTGCAATGTATAGTTGGCATCCCATAATACCAACCATACTAAGTACTCCTTTGAAGCTACCTTAGTCATACATATCATCTTTAGACCTCATCATAATCAATAGTCATAAGTAAGGAAATAGTCATGTACATTACTTGAACATAAGGAAAGTCATTCATAGCAACTATCCATTCAACATACATGCATAGATTCATGTCTCATCATAACATAAAGAAACCATCCCATAACATCCTACTAAGTCTACTTGTGCAATGTGAAAGTGAAGTCCCATACTTCCACTCCTACTAAGTAAAACTCACCAAGAAGTCATAGTATAGTTCATGTCTCATTCATTATCTTATCATATAGGCAAAGTAGCCATAACCGACATAGACCATGCGAGCTACATGGAATCCGGTGTCATGTAACCCCACACTGAAAGAAGGTGTCTTATTTGCCTAAGGTAGAACTAACATGTTTAGCTTTTAGGTGGATCCACTAGCTAAAGACCTATGTGGGAAGATAGTTATGGAATAGGGAGATTGCTTTTAGAAACCCGACCTATTGTATTGGCGGAGGAGTTTCCATCTCATGAGATCATTTGTAGAAGACCCGGCCTATTGTATTGACGGGAAGGCCTCTACCTCATTTTCCATATCCACTCGGTGTTAAGCATTATTTTCCCAAATCATTCATTATTAGTATTGAATTGCATTTACATTTATGAAGGAACATCTTGACCTTCATTCAATACAACTCATAAAATAGCTCACAGATTCAATAGGTGTGAACTAACTTTCAACCTTAGAATCATCATTAACATGCGAGTAAGCCTTTCACATTATTGTTCATAGTGTTTCATGAGAATAGCCTTTCAATCAACACAACAACATTATCATCATCCTAGAAAATTCATACATAATCAAGTGTGAGGGTAAGGAAAGAATGACCTTTCAACAATACCTTAATTTACACAATAGTCACAGGATCTTCACTTTCTAAGTGAATCATAAGTTCATACACAACTTTCATCAACATGTACAAACCCTAGCAACTTACCCCTTCAAGGGTCATGAATCATGTTTCACAATTAAACCTAGAATTACTACACTAGGCATGAATAAAACAAGATTCAATAACTAAAATATCGTAGAAACAATTCATAGTGTACATCTTGCATCAATACACCCATCACAATTCATGAAATTGGGGTCATGGGGTAATTCATGGGTTCATGGGGAATTTTACAATAAAAATCACTATTAAACATCAAATCATCCATAATATAAGACAATTAACATAATGAAATCGTTTTTAGGAAGAACCCATGGTTAGATTGAAAACCCTAGTTTTATTGAATAATCCATCAATTTGAAATTGGAGTTGAAAGGCTTTATGGAAGGAAACTTCCCATAAATAAAGACTCACATACCTTGATTGATGTCTTCCTCAAGAAATTGGAGTGAAAAGGTTGGAACTTGAACCCTAATCTTGACCTTGCACTTGTTCTTCAATGGAGTTTTAGAGAGAAACTTTGGGAGAAGAGAGTTGGTTGAGTTTTGAGTCTTGTGAGTTATGAGGGGTTAAAGGGTAGTTATTAGTCTTAAAATCCTTAAATATATATTATAAAACCATAATAACCGTCCCCTAACTCTAATTAATTAATTAGGAAATTACCAACCTAACCCTCTTAATGGCCGAGACTAATGAGCTTCAGGTGGTGACCTACGACTCCCCCACCTACGGACCGTAGGTGGGGTCACGCCACGTACTGCACAAACGTGGTTTGGATCAGAGAGGGGGAAGATCAAGGCAAGGGTGGGGAGAATAATTCTTGACCCACGACCCCCACCTATAGGGCATGGGTCCACCCACGGATCGTGGGTGCCCATTGTAACACCCCAGAAATATTTTGAGCTAAGACTCGAACCGTTCTTCATAGTGAGTGAGATTTTTGCAAGGAATTTAAAATTTCTTGGGTATTAAGGTCACTAGATGTAGCACCTTGAGTTCCAAGAAGAACTAAAGAGAGTTCATTCAAGTCATTCCTAAGTTTTTCTTAAGTTTTGGGTCAACTTCAAATGACCATAACTATTAGTACAAGATGAGTTAGGTGAGATACAAGATAGAAAATTAAATCCCTTCAAGTCCTCTTTCCAACGCCACTGAGTTTTCTCAATTCCGAGGTATGAGTAAAGAGTTATGACTGATTTACTAACGTCGCGCAAACCTGGCAGCAGCTCCGCGACACGGAGCCAACATGGACCTCACTGCCTGGTGAAAGATCTTTCCGACTCCCAGCTCGTTTTAATTATTTCTTTAGGGGTAATTTAGTCCTAAAAACCCTTAGGAGGTCATCTAAATTTCCCTAAACCTGTAGAAAATCAGTTTTCACAAATCAAACCCTCTCATTCACTCCAAAGATTCTACGCTCAAGAAATTCAAGAAAAGCTAAGGCTAGGGTTCTTCTTTCCAGATTTTCCTTCAAGTTCTTCAAGAAGATGATTCATTTAGGTATGTAAGCTTCCATAGTGTTGGGTTTGTTCACCCACACGCATCATGTTAATTTCAGCGTTAGATTCGTTCTAGAAAGTTGAAGCTTTGATGTTCTTGTTATGTATTCATGAAATTTCTTTCGTTCTTGAATTGGGCTGAGATTGTTGAGTTCTTGATGAAATCATGTCAATTTATAGAGTTGTTAGAGTTAGATTTTGTGTTCTTGTGCTGGGTATTTAAATCTAAAGAGAGATTGATAAAAAGAATCGAAGTTAGGCGAATTGGGGTTAGGAGACGAAGAAGAAATTTCGTCGGTCGAAATTTGGAACCCCCTCCGCGTCGCGCAGCCACTTCCAGATTTGGGAATTTCTGTTTCGCGTCGCGGAGCTGACACGGAGTGTTCTGCCTCAAAAGACGTTTACGAAATCAAATTTTAAAAGCCTCTCCGCATCGCGGACCCACTCTCAAATATTGGTTTTCAGTCTTTTCTCATGTTTAGCTATCTAAAATCATTCCTAAACATCATGAGACCTTTCCTATCACAAATCACAACCTTGAATTCATAAATCACATTCAGGGTATAGTTAAGAGTTAAGTTTTTGAGAATTCTTTCGAACATTCTAAAAAAGTCCTTTAAGTCCTTTTTAAGGAGTCTTCTACAAATTCTAATAACTTGTTTCAAGACTCGAGCAAGTGAGTACGAGTGAGTAGAATGTATTCATGAGTCTACCTTGTCATCATGAACTATAACTCTTGAATTCATAATTCACATTCAAGAGAGAATTAAGAGTAGAGTTCAAGAAAGCCTTTGAGTTCAATTGTGAATCATTTGAGATCAACTATTGATTTGAACTAAGTTTTGAGGAAGTAATTCCGAGAATGAGAAGAGTCGTATACATGAGTTCCATATAGTTATGTAGACCATCAAGTCGAGTTGTTTCATGCCCATATTTTCTCATAAACTTCGTAAGTTGAGCATCCTTCAGAGAAGTGGTATCTTCAAGTTCTAAGCCTTTAAGTGTTGAGTTCCTAATCCCTTTTGAGAAGTATCTTTGAGTACTTGAGTTGAACATTTCATGCCCATAATTCCGCATGAACATTATAAGTCGAACAGTCTTGAGATGAGAAGTATCTTTGAGTCGTTGAGTTGAGTAGTTCATGCTCATAATTCTGCATGAACTCTGAGTTGAGCATTCTTGAAATGAGTAGTATCATTGAAGTTCTTGAGTTTCAAGTATTTGAGTTCTATCTATGGTTATTGAAAACCTTGCATTGAGTCATTCATGTTTATAATTCGGCATGAACCACATTTTAAGAAGTCTTTTACAAATGTTTTAACTTTGTTTTAAGACTTAAGTTTTGAGTTCAGTAAAGAGTAAAGTTGAAGTTCTTTTCTTCAAAAGTATATGGGACTATGTATTCCCAAAGGAGTTTTAAAATGTTTTCACATTTAAATAAGAACTGAAACTGAGATTTCCAA
The DNA here is from genome assembly GCA_036250505.1 of Solanum acaule. NCBI lineage: Eukaryota > Viridiplantae > Streptophyta > Magnoliopsida > Solanales > Solanaceae > Solanum > Solanum acaule. Next base: position 670 of record JAJOOR010013493.1, on the reverse strand, counting down.
AGAGCCTTTGGGCTATTTTTCAGAAAAGAGTAATAGCTTTCTAAATGAAGCAAAAAGGGAAACTGAGATTTCCAAGATAGCCTTTGAGCTAAGTTTTTGAGCACTAATCTCAAATCACAGAAAGAAGTATGTTTTTTTAAAATATAAAGAGCTAGTATATTTTTGGGAGTAGTATTGAGCACCGATATGGGGGAGAGTTCAGATAACTCACAGCCTCCATAAACCATGTAGCCACCATGGGTAGAAAAGGGTCATACTTTTTAGATGAACCCTTTTCACAATAGACTAGTGGATCCACTTAGTAGTTCAGGTCCTATACCTTTGGCCGGGTATAGGATCTACTGGTAGCGTGAGGTAGATCGCTGTATCATCACAATAGCTCTTATGTGATGGTTGTCAGTTAGAGAAACTCTCACATGAGTTATTGTATTCTTATATACATAGTTATTTGTATTTTTACATACATTTCAGAGTTATGTTGTATCCTTGCATACACATAGAGCTGACAACATGTTTTTAAGCAGTTTGTTTCTTTATATTGCACTTGTTTTAAATTGCTTTATATTGAAATGAGTTCAGTCATATTGAGTTGAGTATCCAGAGTTGAGTACCCAGAGTCGAATATCATATCTTTGAGTTGAGTATCTTATCTCTGAGTTGAGTATCTTAT
>JAJOOR010013492.1:0-30016 GCA_036250505.1 Solanum acaule | reverse complement strand
CTCTTGATCTCAATGCTCATGTACTGAAACTTTTGTTTGCATTCCTCACGTGCAAAACCCATTCGACCTAAAAGAAGCTGCATCTTCTTAATCCCAGTGTCACTCCATGTCTTCATTTTAGTTGCAATGTAGGATGAACACAACATCGAATCAAACAAGTTCCACTCTTGTAACAACATCAGCCTTGGTTCATACTCATATGCAATCCTTGAAGAATTTGGTGCTGTGACCTTTGTCCCATCCTTGAGAGTAACTGAGGTGATAGAGTCTAAATTGCCTGAACTATTGATATGCTGTTCTAGCTCCATTACCCCAGCCTGATACCGCTCATCAGTTAATCTCTCATGAACAAACTGATCAGTTAAAGCTACACAGGCCAACCAAAGCAACGCATTAGTATTCTTTCTCAAAAAATGGGATAGTTCATACATCAAACAACCAGATGGCTTCCCATGAAAGTTACCCATGTAATAGTATTCCCTCTTCAATTTCCCGAAAAGCTTAACAGGGTCACCCTCATTTTCTGCAGAAACCCTCCTCTTCTTCCTCATCCCATCCCCATCTTCCTCCTCGCTCTCACTATCATTTTCATCTTCACTATCAGATTCCTCTTCAAACTCATCGTCACTGTTCAAATCACTAGCATTTGCCAAAGCAGAAACATCAAAATCATACGCTAAATCAGCCTGCTGCTCATCATCCCTAGTGTATAACACAATAACCCTATCATTCTGGTCACTTAAATTATGCAAGTGTATAGGTCTATGACTATCCACTACAAAAACACGTGCTAAGGGACCAACTTGTAGAATCTTCTTAAGATCCCTTTGACACCCCCAATTAATCAGCAAAATTGTAATTGGCTCATCAGCAGCTGCCCCTAGATTATCCCCAGTATACTTATAAATCTCTTTAAAACTGGAAACTGGATAACAAGCATATCTAACAGAATCAGATTCAAGAACATGCCCTATTATCTTGAGAGCACAGAGTGAATCTACATCAGAAGTTGAGGGGAAAACTAGCAGAGGTGATGTAGAAGCTGAAGCTAGAGCTGAATCCCGCAACCGAGTGTAAAATGATTCAATACTTTGCTCTCTCACCATAACTTCACCAAACTAGTTACAAAAACAATTCAAGAATATACAAATTTCTTGCCAGAGCCACAGCTTAAATCGCATGAAACAAAATCTATCAGATCTGGAATTATTTGGATGACTAATGACTGAGGCGGTTTTGCAGTTATGGTGAAAGAAAATTGGAAAAGAAAGATAAAGGGACGGTCTATTCTTGAATTGAAGAGTAAATTAGGGTTTGGAAGAAATACCTGAAAATGATATTGAGTTCTGCCATTAATGGTGAACAGAGAGAGATGAAGGAACAGCGAAAGTATAGGAGGGAGAAAGAAATTGAATATTGAAATTGGCATTATACAATTGCTTTGAATTTCGAATTTTGGAGGAGCGCCAAATTTTGGCGGCGAAATTGAGTTTTTTTCGCTCGCTTAAAACTTGCCATACTTTGTTTTTGACTTGACCTGCTGAACTCATGTGACTCTCTTTGCTTTAGCTGATTTTATAACTTTTCCTTTTGGGCTAATTGTAGATTCCACCCTAGACTTTTGCTATAATGCATACTTCCCCAATATTTTATGCTAATCTCATTTGCCATTTCTTAACAGACTACAATTTTTTATTTCTAAAAGTGTCTGATAAATTTGAAAAATAACTTAGAAAGTGTTTGATAAACAAGGTGAAAAATAACTTTAAATTAGTTTAAAATGACATAAAATAAGTTAAAAATCAAAAGTACATCTCCCTTACTGTTTATTTTTTCACTTAAAAGTCATTTAACTTTGATTTTTTATTTTTGATTTAAAAACTATTTTTTTTAAGCCAATTCAAAGGTGTCTTAGCGTGTGTATTTTTTATCCGAGGATGAACCTTTGTTTTTAGGCAAATGTGGATCTTCTTAGTAGTTCTTGTCCATCTTCCGAATCATGCGACTATTTATTCTTTTGGTTAGTTTTGGATAATCGGTTTGAGTTAGAGTTTGGCTTGTTTAGAAGTTTTTGTATGATAACTTTTGGGTCTCGGCGGATTTTTTTTTAATGTTGATTTATTTATGTATTTAATTGTAAGTATTCATTTTTATTTATAAATTTAGTTGAATTTAAATATTGTTTTATTTTTGGATTGTTTTAAATTGGCTAAGTCTTGGTTTTGATGAATCTCGCATCGGAAGGATAGTGTAAGTGTCATTCATGATCATTTGGATTCTGACAAAAACACTTTTAAAAAAAACACATTTCAATATAATGGGGTGTGACACTTTTGAAAAAAATACATTTCAAACTAATGGGTTGTAACAAAAGTACTTTTGAAAAAACACATTTCAAAATAAATTGATTTTACAAGTTTGATCAAATATATTGTAGAAACATATAAGATGAAAAGTTATAAATTGAGATGCCAACCTATGAAGTATTATTGCTCTTGACTTTATAAGCTTCTTCAAAATATTCTTTTCCGATTATAAGCACTTTTTATAATCTGTTTGACCAAACTTCTAAAATTAACTTATTTTGAAAAGTAAATGACATTAAAGAAGATCACAAAATCTATTTTAAATTTACCCTAGATACGACATCCTTGGATATAGGAAATGTGCAATTCTCCTTTTAAAATAAAAAGGAACCATCATATAAGTTAAATAATTGTGATTTTACAACTTTTTAACACTTGATAAATATTTGAATTTTACTAAAAAGCACAGGAATCAACTTCAAATTCATGGATAATTAGATACTTTAAACCTCATAATTCAAAATGCAGAATTCTTTTTGAGAAGAAGAAATTAATAGTTGAGCAGTAATCAAATATACTATTATAAGCATTTGCATTGCACACACAAAATTGAGAAAACAATAAAAATCTGCAAGCAGTCGAGCACTGTCTGTAACATACAAATAGAAGTACAAGAAAAAGACTACAAGTTGACAATACAATTGCAGAATTCTGTGGGAACACAGTACAAATGAATTACTCTAATAAATTGCACAAGTAATTTGTTGAACTATCTACACATCCCTTGGCTGTTTCGGAATAAAATCAAGGTCCTCCCTTGCATGATTACCAGGGACAACAACACCACTTCTGCAGAATAAAGACACGAAAATAAGGCAAATTCAGGATTTAGAGTCACTAGATTGAGAATGGATCGAGTACAATTCAATTTATTTGTCCATATATGTACATAATTGTAAGTCGAAAAAAAAAATAAGTTGTGTTTGAACCTATAGATTTACTGTACCATTTGCTTTTCCTCTGAGTTATGCTTTTGTGTGTTGTTAGATGTTCTACTAGGTGTCCCCGATGGATTTCCTTGCTTTTCCTCTCGCACCTTGTTGAAAATGTGTGTGTAGTTATCAGCAGATTGAGGATCATTCTCGTCCCACTCCCCGAATCTTGGAACTGCAGCTCCTCTATCAGACTGTTGGAAGATGGATCAAACGAACACTTTAAGTGAGAATTCACATCTCAAATTAATGGAATCAACAAACTAAATTTCCCTTGAACCAAATTCATGTTAGGTCAACCTCAACATGATTTCTGTTAAAGTTGTACAAGATTTCTATGCTTCTTGAAAGCAGTAAGCCTTCAAAACAATGACAATTTGGCGTGGATTATCACTCCTTTCAGAAACAACAACCAAGTTATCAAGTTGTCTAAGAAATACAGTGCCAAAGACATGTGATTTAACCTATATACACTAATAACAACACAAACTTAGCTTCTTTTTTTCACTACTAATTTGTGTATCTAATATTGCATTATTTTCCAAGCTACTAATTCCACTTATTCTAGATGATTACCCATATTTATCTATTCGGGGACCTGACAATATAAAAGTTTTTCGCACTATCAATATATAGAAGTTAAACTCAAAGACATATAATCAAGTTAGGCTATATTTCATCTAAGGGATATAACATAGGAGTTGGAGTCTAAGTATAAGCTGACATTGAAAAGGTACCAACCAAATATGATGTGTAGACATAACTATAATCAAAAGGCAAAGAATAAGCAAGTGAGATGCAACATGATATATACTGTAATATGAAAGAGAATAAACGTACGTTGTCTTGCTTAACTTTGGACCTTCCAGGAGTACCGTGACTACTATCATAAGAATTATTGTTCTTTCCTTCCCAAGCAGGAGATGCAACACCTCTTCCAGCATTATTAACCTTTGCCTGGTAATGTGGATGCAGCGGTGATTTATCAAAGCTATGTTCAGATCCTATACTTTGTCTGCCAGTTCGACCAGAATTTGATCCACGACCACGTTGATGAGATGGCTCATTGGCACCTTTCCTTCCCATGTTCTCGTTACGTGCTGGAGAATTAGCATACTGTTGAAATTCACCATCTTCTTTACTTAGTCTATGGTCCCGCGCTTGCCTAGCTGGTCCAATTGGTGGTTCCTCTGTTTGTCTTTTAGGCTTGGATTGAGGAGCAACTTCAGGTGGAGGAGCAGGATTGGGAAACATATCTGGATTCTCTTCAGGATCATTGGGGTTCATGATCTTTCCAGTACCACGAGTTTGCCTGGCTTTTTCAAAATACACAGTATAGGGCGTATTATCGTCGTTTTCCCAATTGCCAAACTTTGGGACATTTGGACGCTGCAGAAACAATTGGAGGAAATTTCAACATAGTTTTTCATTGCAGATTTCTGCTATTGATCGAAACACAAGCAAGATATGAATTCACTATACCAAAAATGATCTTTAGTCGCAATACCTTATAAATTAGTATTTTTAATGGCAATTAACAGTCTTTGTAAATGTCCGTAAAACATATAGTGCATTAAATCTAATAGTAACAATTAACTAATGCCAGTAAAAGTTTTAGCACTCTTTGTTAATGTGTTTATTCATTGTCTCTAAAAACGGTTTTTGTTGTTATGAATCAAACTCTTTTAGAGCTCTATCTCCTTATAAGTACTTTTCAGTTTTCACCATATGAGATTTCGAATTCATAAATGAGGGACAAGTAACAAGTACAGAGGAATAGTAGTCGAGTGCTTACAGGTAAATTCACTTATTTAATAGTTCCATACAAACTTCTGGAGCTCTTGATGTATTCAATTAACTCAAATTCTACATGACAATTACCTAAACTTAATTCCTGAGATATTATTTGAAGAATTCATTTAACAAAATAAGCAGGTAGAGTAACTTAATATTTTTACCCCCTGCTTTGGCTGAATAATCTTAACATCTCTTTTAGAATTTCATGCAGTAGAGAACCTAAAGAAATGATTATATGCAGAATTCTGAAAATATTCCATAGAATGAAGCCCCTCAAGAACCAAATGAATTGAGTTAATTAACAAAAGAAGTCAGACTCAACCACTGATTGCAGACCAAACTGAAATGAAACACTGACAAATAAAGGGAAAATACAAGCATATAACTTTGCAAAATCTACAAAAAAAAAAAAAAAAAGTATACCAAGTGAACTTTTTGACATAAAAGAGGTAGAGTTTCACCATTGAAAGTAAGAAGTCAGCAATTTAACTAGGTACTTAGGGCCCGTTCGTCATGCGATGTGAAATCATGAGATGAAGTTGAAGTTTTGTTTGGACGTGTGATTTGAACTTTTTATGTTGTATGTTTTCTCATAATCATAAAAGTCCATAAGTTGTAAAACTATTAAAATTGTCTCAATTCTTTATACAATCTTACCAAATAAGTACAAGTTTATAAAATCGCATAATACACTATCACAAATATATTCTTAAAAAATACAATATTTATTGATCAAACTTTAATTCAATAAAAAAAATTTTAAAGTTATTGTATACTAATTTTTAATATAATCCTCCCACATAGTACAAACAATTTTCTCACGTTGAACTTGTATTTCTTGTTCATATAACTGAGAAGACGAACCAACATTATTACTTTGAGCCATTTGTTGGTCAATTTGGTTGGTAAATATATTTGATAAAAATATAATGAATTTGATGAATATAAATGGTAGAGTAGAAATTGATTTGAAGTAATAATAATAAATTTTATGTTAGTGAGAATAATCATTATATTTGAAATTCTCAAATCATGATTTGAAATTCCCAAATCGTGAATTTTTGGAGAATTTAAAATTTCATCTTGTGATATGAAATCATGAAATGAAATCGTATATCCAAATGTTGATTTCACCTCATGATTTCATATTCCATATCCAAACATCTACTTAGTGATAAAATCTCAAACTCTTGATTTATTTGGAAACTAGACAGTCACATCAGATAACTAAACTCACTAGCATTCCAGGAATGTATAGAACTCATCTTTATTAAACTCATCTTTCTAACTTAATCCGGTGAAACTCAAAAGCCGGAACTATCACTTTTTGTCATGTGCTCCTTACATCAATAGTACAGTTGTACTATTGATGTAAGCCCTAGATTAAGAAAGAGAGTTTAAGTGTATAATTATTACTTATATTGATTTACCTAAAGATTTATTAATATGTCCGTCAATAGTTTTTCTGTTCAATATCCATAGGATAATTAATATGAGTATGCAAATTACTATAAATTAATTAGTGCAATTAATTCGATCCAAGGACTTAAAAGTTAAAACTAACAAGGAAAAACAAATGCAGATTTAGGGAGTGTTTGATATAAAGGAAAATATTTAAAGTAAAACTAATGGTTTTTACATCTATTACTAGTTGATGGTAAAATTGTTGATGAAATGGAAACTTATCTAAGCGCTAGTAATTTATCTTTGGCTACTTTTGCTTCACGTCTCATTAAATTTATATGATTGACTATTTTGAAAAACCCAATGAAATGCACTTCGCTTGAAACAATAATGACCAAATGTCCATTTGATAATTGAATATTTTAACTCTAGACTTTTTATCTAATTTTCTCATTACTGTATTTAGCAATTCATTTCTTAGTTCACTAGACATCTTATCAAGCAAGGGCGGATCTAGATGGATAACGAGCTGGGGGATCACCCGAACTTTCTAAATAAAAAATTACATGGTATATATAAGATATTTTAAAAATCTTTTATGTATATATAATGATTTTGAACCCCTTAAACATAAAATTAGAGGTTAGCTTAATGGTCGAGAGATTCAAAATTCACCTAGAGGTTTCATATCTCAAGCACTAAATTTTTATTTTTCAAACCCCTTAGTAAAAATCTTGAATCTGTCATTATTACCAAGTTTAACCTCTAAACCTCCAATCTTGACTATCAAAATCATTGAACAAAAATCAAGCAAATATTTAATGAATAGGAACAGATAAAAGAATACAAATGTGGTATTGGAAGGTCTCTATTTAACAACAACTGGATATGAGAGAAGACGGCCGGCCGGGCCCTAAGAAAGTAAATAAAAAGACCAACTACCTAGTGAAATATTACCTACCACACCAATCAACATAACTCCGATCCACATTAAATACATGATCATCTTTTATAGCTTCAACCTCAAATTTTATTTTTAATAGACTTAATCATATATAATTACTCTTCATATCTCTCTTATATGTCTCAAATTTAGAGAAAAGTAAATGATATTTTGTTGTAAATTACTTTTGAAATAGATTCAACATGCTACAACAACAACAACTAGCTTTGTATGTTTTGTGTTTGTTTGAAACAAAATCATGATGATGTACTAATAAAAGAAGAAAAGCAGATAATCAATTTCGAGATGAACAACAAAATTAGAAAAGGAGAAGAAGAAATATTAATGAAGGAGTTAAAAAAACGTACAGCCATTGTGGTTCACCAAATGAATAATGAGGCTCCAGAGAGAAAGAGAGGCGGTGGAGATGAGAATTAAAGAAGAAATTGTTAGCTACTACTAATAATTATAATGAAAGAGAGGTTCATCAACCATTGACCGGCGCCACCGGTAATGTTTTGACTATTCTTCTCTTACGTACTCTTCACCTCTTACTACCCTACCTCATGCACTTACCGCACTTTTTTTTTTTTTTTTTCCATTCCTCTTGAATGTTTATATAAATAGAATGTGAATAATATATGTCACGGTAATTCTACAAGTGAAGCCCAAAAAGAGTGGGATGTAATGAAGTAAAAATGTAAATTTTCAATAAGAAATTAAAATATAATATAATGTTAGAATAATAAAATATGGCTTACAAAATTGAAGAGTATAGATATAATGATCATGTCAAAATAGTGTTGCGTTGAATCTGATAAGTTGATATAATAATATTAAAATAGTGTTGACTTGTTGCGATGCTTGAAGAAGACATTAAAAGTCAAGTTTGACATTTTTATAGACGAATAACTATAGATTTTTACATAATTCAGAAGGTTTGATCGTTAGAAGACTCCAGAACTCAATAATAAGAGAATAAAAATAGTGAAAGGAGAATGAAAAAGATAAATGTAAGGATAATAATATGAGATCATGTTAATCAATATAAATAAAACAACAAAATAAGTAGTCATTATCTAAAAACTATTTCATTTCTCTTTTCAAATTTAACCATACATGAGATTTTTGTAATTAACAATATATATGTAAAATACACCTTTAAAATAACATGGAGCTCCAAAAAAATTGAGACTTTTAATCATTACTTTAGTGGCCTTATAATCGAGCCATTCCAGACTCCTAGCTACATTTGTCCCACTTCTATTTTCCATTTTTGTCCCACTTCTATTTTCCATCCAAAAAGAAAACGTATTGACCAACTCATTCCACATATTTGGCTTTCCTGTCCATACAAACATCCTACCCCTTAATTATATGCTTTGTCTCACCATTTTATTCCTATATATTACGAAAAAAGGGGTGTGACTAATTTAGGATCATAATTTGTTATTCCACACAATCTTAAATGTCCAAATGATGGCTTAATATGTTATAAAAACTGAAATTGAGGAAGAAAGACTTCAACAAGTTATCGATATCAATATTGTCCGTATACATACTTTCTAATACAAATATCTTTTCAGGATAAAGCCAAATTAAATAACTAAACTATTTGAGAAGACTTATTTAGTTTATTTATATAAGTTTAGTAACCAAGAAAAGTCGTTCTTTTATAAGAATAATTATCTATTAAACTTAGAATTAAAAGAAGAAGAAAAAAAAAAGAGGAGGTTAGGTCAAGCAAAGTCATAACACGTTTTCGAAGACAAAAAATGGCATTTGGTAGGTTATCAAGCTGAGCTGACTAGTCTTTCCCAATTATATACCATTCCTCAGTTTCCTTTTAGTTCGAGGGTTGATTGATTAATTTTTAAAGCTAAATTATATTATATTAATTTGATATTTTAAAATAAAATTTTAGATATTTCAAAACTATACGAAAAATATTATTTTAAAATATTAGACAAAATGTATATCGTTTGACTCTCAAAAACAAGATTAAAATAACTAAAAATGAACGGAGTAAGTATAATATTTTCTAAAATAGAAGCAGCAGCTGTCTATAAAAAGTAGAGGAAGACTGAAGAACAACCGAGTCACTAAGGGCTAACGCTTGGTCTTGAGTACCGCGTGACCATCTCCGCTCCATTGACTTCGTCGTTCAATTACATGACCCTATCACTTTCTAACACAACTTGACTAGTAATATATTTGCATATGGACAAATTATAATAGTGCCTTATATGTATGCCTCTTATATTTTTTTTTTAAAAAAAACTTAAATATTTCATCAGCTATTAGAAATGACTCATTCACCTCATTCGTTGTTAGGTATTTACCCTGATTTTCAAGCATAATAGGTTTTTCTTTTCCTAAAAGAAAAACACAAAGTCTTCATATTTGGCTAGTCATTTTTCTTATAGAAAACTGCTGATCACTCTGTAAATAGAGGTTCATTCATTTTAACTTGGTAACATTCACAATGAAGTTCTAAGGGCTTTGAGAGTTTTGTTTAAGGGGAGAATTATTGGGACACAAATGATATATTATCACTTAGGTGAACCTTTTTTTATTACGAGGGAATTGTGTGAGATTATTTCTCTCAATATTTTGTACTCTCATATTTAAATAGTGAATTGTTCATCTTCTTTTGTGGATATAAGTCGCACAGTTGACCGAACCACATTAAATGTTTGTCTCTTTTGATATATTACTCATTTGTCTTCCTACTGTTTTCACAAAATAAAAAGACTTTGTTTATGAAAATCAACTTAAGTTTTAAAGAAAAAATGATTTTCAAAGAGAGTCGCCACTTAATGTTTGAAAGAAATTAAGAAAACTTAAGATTTTCAAAAGATTTAAACAGACTAAAAATCATTTGAAATCCAAAGAGGATTTCGGGGATCAATTTACACTTCGAGAAGATTTTAGGCATTCGAAGTGCCCGCTAACGTATGGTTGACCAACAACTTGGCTAAATATTTGACTAATTTTCAAAATTAATTCAAGAAAAATGATATAATAATTATTTGAAAAATAAAACAATTTAACTTAAACACTTTGAAATAATTTAGAAAGAAAGGTAAACTTTTTCAAAAATGACCAAGCAAAGAAAACTAATTAAATAAAACGAAATAAATTCTCATAATCAAAAGTGGTTCACCTTTTAGGAGATTTAATAAATTTAAACCACATAAAGCAAGAGTTAATACAAAATAAACAAGGAGTAATCACAACCAAATAAATTAAGAATAATTTGGGCTAGTGGCCCAATTTCTGCCCGAACAAATTGAGCCCATAAACTTGTTCTATTGAATATCTGCTGTTGCTGCACTCTATTTTCGGCCCATTTCCGTCTCTGTATCAGTCATATACCATTTCTGTAGATCAGTATATATCAGTTGTTTTCCCATATATAAGGTGTATACCACGTGTATTCTGGTTTTATGTATATGATCACCTTTTAGCCTCTGAAACCTGTAATTCAATTTTGGGCCTAGTATTTCTGCATTTTCCCTGTATATTGATGTACACCGAGTGTATACAGACTGCATATCAGCCTGTTTTCGCTTCCGACGCCTGTATTTTGTTCCTTTTTTTGTGTGCATCAGCTTCCAACCAGTAAGGGCAGACTCGAAAACTCAACAACGCAAACGAGGGGTGAGGAGTCCATGAGGACTCGGGCCAAGTTCATGCATAGTAAAAGAAAAAGAAGAAAAAGCTTAGTATTATTCTTTCTTAAGCTAACCAGATCAAATTAATATTTACGAAATCGAGCAACAAATATTAAAACAATCCATGACGAATTCAACAAATTTTAAATGAAGAAAACATTCTACCTAAGACAAGACTAGATTTGGAAAAGGGAATAAACAACACTCAATACACTTAACTGAAAAGGAAGAACAAATCTACCTCATATTAAAATCACTCACTTAACTTGGAGAAATTAAGGCAAGAAATATAACAAAGGAAAGTAAGAAGTAACCTAAAGGAAAACAGGGACTTGAAATAGACTAAAATCTTATGCAGCTGCTCATAAACAAGTCATCTAGAAATAGATTTAGACAAAACTAAATGCTACGAACTGAATTCAAACCCAAGCTATATATAAAGACATCACTTTGAAAGTCAAGTTAAGGCAGAGGAGAAATACAAGCAGCAATCGGTAGAGAAGTGGTCAGACATCAGTATCCATACATACACATTCAAATCATTTTGAATCCAACAAACAGAAGAAAATAATGTATATATAGTGAGTACTAATACAACCACACTAAGACTAGCAACAAGGCATTGAGCCAAATCAGCCGCTAGATAATGGATTAAAACTAAAGCACATAACACGATTTAAGAACGAAGCAAGGAGGTATACCTCTCTCGGAGCAACTAACTAGGACGACAAGCTTGACAATGAAGCTTCCACCAAACCCACTTAGCATACTTAGATTCAATACAAACTTGACATTTTTATTTATTGTACTCAAAGTTAGGAAGAACTTCTAAGTTGCTAAGTTTTCGCAAGATTTTGTAATTGACATGTCTCAAACGTTCATTTCATATACAATTTGACTCAAGCAAGTAAGAAGAAGCAGAAATATTGAGTTTGAGTACAGTAATTTTTTCTTACAAATATTTTGCTCTTTCTTATTATACCTTTGTCACATACAAACATTGTTAAGAGTCAGAACCATGTCAGATGTCATTTTCAAAAGGTCATTTTCATAACCTTCAATGTTAGTTGTTGCGGAATTACCATGAGCATAGTCCTATCGGATCCAACAAGAGCATATGAACCAAATGGTTCTTTTACAACACAAACAAGGCAAATGATTTTTCACCAATATTCATGTCTACACAAATAGTTGTATTTTAGTAGAATTTTTTTTTCATAAAAAATTCACATTTTAAGTGACACATTTTTCATAAAAGGACGTAAATCTTTTGAACAAGTATATATTTAATGGCCAAACACATGTACAACCCCTTAAACTTGTCCTTAAATTTCATTTTGACATTCTAACTCAACATTGTTTCATTTTAACCCTTTAACTCTAATTTTTATGTTTCATTTTAACACAAAATGCTGACTTGGCATATTATTGTCATCTCACCTTTAACAGGCGCGTGATGGATCCCATTAACCTTAATATTTGACATTTTACCTATTTATTTCCTCTATCTCTTCTTCTTTCCCATTTTCTATCTATTTTATTTTCTTACTTATTACATTATGGATGCAAATACTTTAAATGGGTCGAACTTGAATGTTAGTGACATTTCATTTGTGAAATATGCTAGGTTTAAGTGTAAGATTATGTAGAATTTTATGTACCTATTATTAAACAAACGAAACTGATTTTTACGGTGAATTTTGAAACTAAGAATCTAAATCTTGTATCAAAAATGCCTAATGAAAAACACTTAAAAAAACTTTTTTTAAAAAACTACACAACATCGAAAAAGAAACTACAAAGCATGGTTAAAAGATTTGCTTACCAGCAACACTGCAACAACCAAACCAAATTTAACTTTTAGAAGATTTTAGTCTTCAAATGTGATTTTTAGTCTTTAAATGGGAAGAAATCATTGATAATTGCAGAAGATGTCATCTTCTAAGGGTGGAGATTTGGAGAAGGATTGTTGTTTTGAAAGGTTTCTCCAAAGAGTAGGTTAAGAGACTTGTTTATTTTGGAGAAATAATTACAAAAGTCTTTTCACTTTTGGAGGGAAATAATTTCAAGGATCCGTAATAGAGTTGGGTTAACCCGGATGATATGGAGAAAATAAAACACATGGCAGTATGTAATTAGATGTTTTTTACTTGTCTAACACATGCATAATAATTATGTGAGGTAAAAAAGTGTTAAAATGGAACATAAAAATTGGAGTTGAAGGGTTAAAATGGAACAAGGTTGAGTTGGAGTGCCAAAATGAAATTTAAGGATAAGTTTAAAGGGTTGTACATGTGTTTGGCCTATTTAATTTGGTGGTTTCATACTAATCATATCATACTAGTAAAAAAGAAATTCAACGACCACAATATCAAAAATACTTCAAAAATGTTGTGGGTTTGACATAATACAAGAATGTCACTGAATTCCATATCTTGTACTTCGAAATTTAAATTAGTCACCAAGTATAATTTTGTCTTTATCACAAGCAAAGAAACCCCACATTTTAAATATGATCTCAAAAATATTTTTCAAGTATTTGAAAATAATTTTTCACTTTTTTTCCATACTTTCAAATTGTGTATCATCAAAATACACATTGGGAACATGAAGCCTCTTTTGGAGAATAATTAGTGCTTCAATCCCTTTGACAATCGTTACAAAATGTCAAAGGTTAATTCATAGAAACACCCATTGTAGACAGAAAATCACTGACTTTATGTCAATGGCTTCTTTTTTTTTCCTTGTATCACAATTAGACAGACACTTAGGGGTCGTTTGGTACAAAAATGAATAATGTAGGGATTACTAATGCTGGGCTTAGTAATGCTGGGCTTAGTAATGCAGAGATTAGAAATACATGATTTATTTTTATCAAGTGTTTGGTTCATTGGTTCCAACCCCATTTTGGAATTGGGTTAAAACTTTATAAAAAACTCCTTTCCAATTATACTCTTGAATTATTATGTAATTAGGTTAAGGTAAATAATTGCCAGACAATATTATTTTTTTATGGCCTTCTAACTAGCTATGAGAAGAACAATTTTGTTGTCATGTTTGCCTTTTTTTCCACTTAAATTATTTGAGGATAAATAATTGTCATCTTAGTAAATTGATTACTTACAAAATGTCAATTTTCAATTTTAAAAAATGGATAAGCTGTCAACTTTTAAATTGAAAAGATGTAAACAATAGTAAAACTGAATAAATCATCTACATTTACACATAAAAATTGCAAGTTGTAGTTTTAATATGTATGCAATTTTATAAATTGTTCAAATACAAATAATTAGAAACCACACAAATATATATATATATACACACACACACACACATTCAACTAAGACGTTGATATATTTGCCCTTTTAATTAGTTAATGTTAAGCAACTCACATTTCAAATATTGTATTAATTTGTATTGAATTTATGTAGTAACAAACAATTTCTCTAAATAATTTGTAAGCTAATTTATTTAAATAAATTTACTAGTACAAATTTAAAACACAAAATCAAGAAAATAAATAAAATAATTAAAATGATTTGAGGGATTATTTTTGTCTTTACATAGACTTATCCCATGGTATTATATCCAATGTATACTAATTCCTCCAAATTGAAGGTATTAGTAATACACCCTATAATCCCATGTAGGAGGTATAACTAATCCATAGGTTAGTTATACATAGGCCCAAATTCCTACCAAACATAGTATTAAATAATACCATACATAATACATGGATTATTTATTTTAATGTGGCCTACCAAACGACCCCTTAGTATTTAGAATAATAATAAAGACTCAATTTTGATACAACTTATTTCTAGTTAATGATAAAGTTGAGTGTTTAAAAAATTGGTGAAGTTTTTATATTCTTGGAATTAGATGTACAATCTGATTTATTTGGTGAAGTTTTTATATTCTTCAAAACAAAAAAATAGAAAATCAGAAAATTTTAGACTCCAAAAATCAGACATAGTCAAATTTTACAAGGAGTAGAAAATTACACAAGTTTTCATCTCTTGATTAAAAAATAATATTAGAAATGTCCTTGAACATCTTTAAAATGGAAATTCACACTTCTTAAAGTGTGACCCATTTAGTACGCTGCATTGCATAAATGAAATCTCATTATTGAGTCCAACTTATTCATTTGAATTTGCAACCCAACTTATTTGCTTCTTCCTCTATCACACTCAATAAGTTACAACATTAGAGATTGCAAATAATCAGACCGATAGCATATTAAAGTAGTATTGTTCATCCCAAAGTTTTTTTTATCATATGATAAAATGATTTTCTTTTTCATTTTTTTCCCTCCAACAAAGTAGAACAAAAAATACCAACAATATAATAATTTTCTTAAGATTGTTGTTAATTTGTATTACTAAGATACTTAGAATAAAACTTTGCAAAACTTCATATGGAACAACAAAGTTTAACGTATATTTTTAAAAACATAAAGTTAAAACCAATAAAGAAAATATAATCTGCAATAAACCAGAAACAATATTGAAAAGAAGAAAATCGAGCTCACTGAATGCACATTGTGTCCTTAAGGAAATTATTCCCCTCAAGGTTAATGGATTATATCCTCCTAGGATAGAACGATTTTACTCACCGGTGTATTGATACCTAAAATCACGGTGTCACCGAACCACTCAACGACAGTAAAAGTTACAACCTTACGGAAAAGTCAAAAGTCATAACCCTTCGTAAAAAGTTATAACCTTACGGAAAAGTCGCGATTCTTCAAAAAAGTCACAACTCTTCATAAAAGTCGCAACTTTTCATAAAAGTCACTACTCTTTAGGAAAGTCACAACTCTTCGTAAAAGTTACAATTCTTTGTAAAGTGGCAACTCTTCGTAAAAGTCGCAACTTTTCATAAAAGACACTACTCTTCAGGAAAGTCACAACTCTTAGTAAAAGTTACAACTTTTCATTCACATCTTTAAAAACCCAGCAATAATGAACATAGTTCTGG
This sequence comes from Solanum acaule, assembly GCA_036250505.1. Classification (NCBI taxonomy): domain Eukaryota; kingdom Viridiplantae; phylum Streptophyta; class Magnoliopsida; order Solanales; family Solanaceae; genus Solanum; species Solanum acaule. The sequence continues at coordinate 13,914 of JAJOOR010013492.1, read as the reverse complement.
AAAACAAAAAAGCTTGGAGGCAAGAAATCCATAGAGAAAGGGATGCAATGGCTCCCAGAAAAACAAAGGTAATTGAAGATCAAGAAGACAACAGTACTATTAAGAAGTTAAGAACTGGTTCTCTTCACATCAATGACTGCAAGCCAAGTACGTGACTCCATTTCGATTATGTTAAATTTTTCAATGATCAATTAAAGACCATGTTACGTTTTATAATGAATAAATATAATGGTGCATGCTTTTTGGTACATTGTAATTTCCGCAGGTGGATCCATCAAGAATGTATGTGAAATGAAAGAATGTAATGAAGAAAGCAATGGTATAGTACTGAATGTATGTGGATCCATCAAGAGTGTTGCATGATAAAAGTATAGAGAACACTCAAATTAAATGAAGTACTATAAGAGAAATACAATTGAATGTTGATTTTAGAATTTTACTTTGCTCCTTTTGTCAATTGGCTAAATAAATTGTTATGAGTTAGGTCTATGCAAAACTTATTTTACACTAACATAATGTTATGAATTACGCTAGAGGGAAAAATCAATGTCAGGACCGCTATTTCAAGACGAGGATTATATTCTGACTTGTAGATCTAAGCCATGTCACAAATTCATCTGACTTGGAAGATGCGTTCACGAGTGGAAACACGGAGGTATACCATATGCTCGAGAGATTGTGTAAAAAGTATACCAATGTGGATTCCTTGGCATTGCTTACTGGGAGTAATGCTGATATTGCAACTCTCGAAGGCCTGGGAACTCCTCAAATTGGGAATGCAAAATCAGTAGAAGCAAATTTGGTACAGGAACCTTCTTCCATTACCGAAGGTCAGGTGTTCTGTTAGATTGCTTCTTGCTGCTAAAAATGGAAAATCTATTGGAGATTCAATGGTCACATACTTTGAGTCAATTTCCATTTGTTCCTGATGCTAATTTCCTTATGCTTATTGTAACAGTTCCCGTAACTGCAATGGATTTGTGTATGGGATCCAGGAATAGGCTTCGTTTCATGGCTCTAACAGGTTATATAGAGAACGTGGAGGAACTACTATTGTGGGCTGCACGCCATAGATTACATCATGAGTCATGACTTAGGTAATGCATTCGTTTTTGTTATCCTCTTGAACAAATGTGTGGTTGCAAGATAAGTTATAACTGAACTCAAATTGATAGGGCGGAAGAGTTTTACTGTAAATCAGAAAGAACATGATTGTAATTGGTGGTTATCAATTCTAAGGAGAGATTTGGTGGAAGACGAGCTTTTACAACTATTGCTCTGTACTTCGAGGTGAATAATTTTAGCTTCGACGAGTTTGGGCATGTTATGAAGTGTTCTCTTTATCATATTTTAAGTGCTTTTGAACCTCCTTTCGATCCTAACAGTAGCCTTGGTGAAATTCTCAACATCCCCACAAGTAATAACTTGTAATTTCAATATCTAAATTTGGTGGTTTGAGTATTGCAATTGCAATTTTAAAGCTGTAATCATGTCCCAGTTCGTTTTCCTATTCATAGGTTTGTATCAACTAAGTCTCTGTCTACTTCCCACGAGTATTTTTTGCAATTTCATCCATCTTTTTTAACCCGATACCTTTGCAGAGGCCATATCTCAACCCTGCTGGCAGCTCTATGCAGAAAGAGATCGTAGCACTAGAATGGTTTGCTACTTAAATCGGTTGCAACCGTTTTTTTTTTTTACTGCCAATTATATTCATCCATTCTTCAATATATATATATGCGTCTTTTATGTACTTGCAACAATTTTTATTTTCTGCTTTGAGACCACTACTATGAAATTATAGCAATCATATTTTAATTTATCGAAAAGAGTCAAATATGCTCTTTTACTATTGACTGTAATTTAAATATACGTCTCGTGATACTTTTGATACTTTCGATTCAATATACCGCTTATGTTATACTTTTGATCAAAATATACCCCTCTTATCATACTTACATTGTTTATCTTATTTTTAACCGAATGACACATGACGAACTTAAAAATAAAATACCCATCCCTAATTTTAAAGGGCATAAATGTTCATCTTGTATTCCTAAGATACTTAGAACAAAACTTTGAAGAACTTGGTAAGAAACAACAAAGTTTAAAGAGTATTTTCAAAACTAGAAAATTAAAATTGGTAGAGAAAATAGAATTAGATGCAGATTAGAAACAATATACAAAATATTTTTTCTCAAAGAAGAAAATCGAGCCCACTGAATGCACAGTCTCCTTAAGGAAATTATTCCCATCAAGTTCCCGAGGTTAATGGAATATATCCTCCCAGGATGGAACGATCTTACTCACCGGTGTATCGGTATCTAAAACCACGGTGTCAGCGAACCACTCAATGGCAGTAAAGTACAGTTAGAATACTAGATTTAGTAGTCGAGAAAATTGGTTCTTTCCTTGTTGAAAAATAAGAGGAAACTCTCTATTTATAGACAACAAATGGTAGTGTGAAATTGTACTTATTATGCCTTACCGAAAAGGTCACAATCTTTCGGAAAGGTCACAACCTTTATAAAAGTGATAACTTTTCATAAAAGTCACAACTCTTCGTAAAAGTCGCAACTTTTCATAAATGTCACAACTCTTCATTTTCCATTCACACATTTTAAAACCCAACAATATTGAATATGCGTTTCCAAATTACTCAAATAGTATATCCAATTGCAACTCGAGTGTCACTTTCAGTTCCTCTTGTTGATCGAGAGGCTATGATGTCCAAATGAACATCTCAAATTAAAATGATTTAGAGACCAGTGAGTGAAATTGGCGATCACGACTGGGACACCATCTTTCCTCCCAATTTTTTTTTACTTCTTTGATTATTTTATTTGAGTTTTTAATTTTAATTTATTTTATTTTTTTTCTTTCATTCTTTAGTGTAAACATAAGAGAAATAAAAAGAAAGAAGTGCAAATGAAAATAAAAAGTTCAAAAGAAATTAATTTTTTTTTTACAGCTATATTGTAGTTTAGTTTTTATATCTGTAGGAAAAATATTTGGGACATCTATAGTAAATTTTACAAGAATATAAGTGAAAAAATAAATATGACCATCAAATTAATATATTCAAATTAGTTGATAAATAAAAATAGTCAAAAGAAAAAACATATGAGAAGGATCAAATATACCCCTACATAGAGTATATGTGAGTCATTTGTGTAATAGTAAGGGCTTGTATGAACCACTTTTATAACGAGGGGTATATCACCTCTATATAATTTGAAGGATATATCAAACTTTTTTCCATTTGCAGAACCATATTACCCTCAAATATGAAGTATGGTAATATAACACATGAGTAGTGGTAAATGATTCGTCACGTGCTGTTCGAAGATACACAAATAAAGAAATAAAAAATACACATATTGATCAAAAGTTAAACGTATTTAATCAAATACCACTATGGCTCATAGTATAAAAAACAATAAAATAATACTTGATCTATCCAAATTTATATAACCAACAGCTAAGGCCATACTAGCAGCAAATAATACTAACTTGTGTGCTCCTCATGTATATATATTGATAACACAAAATATACAACTAGTGGGACAAGGCCAAGCACAAGATATGACAGCAATACCATCAAGGGATGCAATGGTGCCCAAAAAAACAGAGGTAATTGAAGATCAAGAAGACAACACTACTCCTAAGAAATGAACATCTCTATTTCTTAAAGGGGGCATTGGTATGACTATGCGGATAACTTATCCTAAAATAACATATCCGAAGATAACTTATTTAGGATAATTTATCCTGTAATAACTTGTTCCCAATAAAACACATGAAATTTTGATTTTAGAATTTTACTTTGCTCCCTAGATTTACTCGTTTTGTCAATTGGCTAAATAAATTATGTTATTTTGGAGCTGATGTTAAGTTTTGATGATTTAACAAACTTAACGATCTAACAAGGAATCAAATCCTTGTTATTGGGACTGCTGACAGTGAAATGAATAAACTCAGTGTGAGGAATATTTGTGTGTAATCATCAAAAAGGGGAAAAATGTTATATTCTAGGTGTTTTGATGATCCTCACAAATGTAGGGACCTGATCCCTGGCAGAGTGCTCTCGTCCAGATTCAAATGGAGTACAACTGTAAAACTGTCATGTCAGGTGGTAGGTGAAAAGTGCAGTGTCCAACACCAATAGGAAGAGCGGACGAGATTGTATGCTTCAGTGTCTCACAAATGTAGGGACCTAGTCCCAGGCAGAGTTCTCTCATCCAGATCTATAATGGGGTACAACTATAAAACTGTCGTGTCAGAGGTTGGTGAGGCGTCAGCGTACTACACCAATCAGAATGGACAAGGGTGTTTGTCCAACGGGTAATAACTCTTTATGGTTGATATTTTCTACATGACAAACACCATATTAAATTCATTCATCCTAAGAAGGAAGTCAGCCAACAAGCCTTTTCAAGAACCCACAAAGAAGTTTGCAAGGGACCTGGTCTCTGCAAGACTGCGATGTGAAAGGACGACAAAACAACTGTCAGAAAAGCTGCCACTTCTGATGTGGTAGGTGCACGTCCTTCCAGAGAGGCAGGCTCTCAGCCAATGGGCGGTCCCAAGGAGTTTATGTTTATTTTGATATAGTCTTTTCCAACAAAACATAAACTTAAGACTTGGCAAACAAAAACTTGGATTTTCTCTCAAAATTCATAAGCTTTAAAAGAAGGTCATCTTCAAGGAAGAACAATACTCATGCTCAACAAAGGGACCTAATAGAGTGCTGAACCATCTTTGTTGAGTTTGAGTTTTGTCAGTTTTTGCAACTTGAAAATTCTCAAGAACACTTGCAAAGACTCACTTTCAAGAAGTATTCTCTGGCAAGCACAACAAGGACCTGATCAAGCTGCAAGCATCAAAGTGTGTCATAGTAGTTATACTTCCGTGCGTATATTGTAAATCTGTTCCTAGTCTATAAAGGATTCAGATATTTGTTTCTGTATGGAAAAGTCTAAGTCGGTTAGAGTTATCCGATTTAGTGAGCAGTGTTGTATCTGCTCAGTCAAAGTCTAAGTCATCTAGGAGCTAGTTGATTTAGTGGGCGGTGTGGTATATGCTTAGCAAAGTCTATATTAATCGGTTATGATTAGTATAGTGGGCAGTGTGGTATCTGCTCTGTCTCAACTAAGTGATAGGAGGTATTGCTTAGTGTGGAGATTAGCAGGCTAATATCTTTTTGTAAACTGGCTTTTACTTTTGCTTAAGAAGATTAGTGGAAGCAGTTTGAAAAGTCCTGTTGAGATATGTCGTGGTTTTACTCCCTTGAGCAAGGAGGTTTCCACGTAAAAATTGTGTGCCTATTTTACATTGTGATATTTACTTTCTGCACTGTTATTCTGCTGAGGGACCTGGTCCCCTGGTCACTGGTGGACGCATACATTCCAACAATTGGTATCAGAGCATTGGATTCTCTATATGGTTAACACCAAGAGAATAGATCTTGAAGGAATGATGGCCTCACCAAATCTAGAAGAAGGTAAATCTACCACATGTCCTCCTCATTTCAATAGCAAGTGCTACCGGTGGTGGAAGACCAGATTGCACGATTATATCATGGCGAAAGACAGCGAGCTACGGGACTTGGTTCTTGATGGTCCTTATATTCCTACCAAGAACGTGAAGGAAAGAGATCTAACTCAGGAGGTTCCCAAGTGTAGAAGAGAGTATGATGAAACAGACAGAAAGAAGAAGAAGTCAGTCGCACTAAAGGTATCTCAAAATGATGCTTCTGAAGACGAAGAAGAGATGAGTTATTTGACTGAAAGGTTTCAAAAAATAGTCAAAAAAACATGGAGGGTTTTAAGAAAAAGGAAACTCCAACAGAACAGAAAATGCAAGCAACCTCTATCATAAGTGTGGAAAGCCAAGAAACTTTATGAGAGTCTGTCAGAGTCATAAGCATGAATTTCAAGACTTCAAAGAAAGGCAAAGGGACCAGGTCCCTGACCATGCTAAGAGAAAGGCTAATGTTGATCCTATGGTGAAGAAAGCCTTTGCAGTATGGGGAAATGCCTCTAGTAATTCTGAAAAGGGAGAACCCTATGAAGATGTCTCTATGATGGCAGTTAAGGATGATGAGGACATATTCAACTACATCTTCTCATTGATGGTAAAGACTGACGATGAAGACGATAAGAACGAGGTAACACTTCTTGACCTTAAGGGTGACATAGACACCCTGTCCATTAAAAGTTTTAGAAAACTTGCCATTGTGCTAATCGACTCTGTTGATGAATTAACGAATGAAAAAATGGTCTTAAGTGAAAATCTGGATCTTTGTCAAGATAAAAAATCAGCCATTATATCTCAGATGTCTGAAATGAATGTTAGATTGAGTATTATGGAGACTAAGGGTTGTCAACATAAGGAAGAACCAGAAACTTCTGAGAATGGAAAAAGGAAACTCAGTAGCTTTGAGCTTGATATAGAGGAGAGCCTAAAAATTTCTGAGTCCAAACTAGTTGCCGACCTTGAAAGAAACTCATAGCTAGTAAGGGACTTAAGTCAAGTTAAAGAAGAGTTATATTAATATTTGAAATGGACTGATTCTTCAAATATTCTTTCTAACTTGGCAAATCAGAAATTCAACAGTGGTAAGGGTTTAGGGTGCAGAAAGATATAACCTCCCTACAACCCTCATAGAAAGTATGTATCAGTATATGATAATCTGTTATGTACTCATTGTAGGACAAATGGTCACCTGAAGAGAAATTGTGAATCCATGAGAAAGACCAAAGAAAACCAAACAAGGTTTCTTGAATCTGAAAAGAAGAAAGGACCTGGTCCTAGGTATCGTTTCAGTAAAAACACCTTGCCCCCATGGACTTCTCATTAAGCCTCTTGATAGTTTTTGGGAACTCCATCTCAAGTGGGTTCCCAAGGCTAACAAGTGATATGGTATGCAAGTGAGAGGAAGTAGTAACAGTCAGTGTTGGGTCATGAATAGCGGATGCTCAAAGCACGTGATTGGGAAAACTGAAAACTTTCTCTCTCTCAAGGCACTTCAAAGTAGAGGTGTCTGATTTGACAATAAAAAAAGGTATACTTTTGGTATAGGCACAATTGGGAAGTTTGTAGAACACACCATTAATGATGTGTACTATGTCAATGGTTAAAGTACAATCCTTCAAGTGTTCCACAGATTTTTGATGAACGAAACGAAGCTAAGGTCTTATCACATAAATGTGTTGTCACAAACTTGCTCTCTCGGATGATGATCTTGACATAAAAGAGATGCAAAAACATGTATGCTACTGATCTGAACACTGCTTATAGTAAAAGTCTGACTTGCCTTAGTGGTCAAGGTGAGACTACTGATCAATGACTCAGGAGACTCGACTATGTGAGGGATCCTCTGCTGAACAAACTTGTGTCAAGGGACCTGGTCCTCGATCTGCTCGAAATAAAATTTGCAGATGACAAAGTGTGTGATGCTTCTGTTAAAGAGAAGCAGATCAGATCATCCTTCAGGTGGAATAAGCTGGCCTTTAATCTTTTAAACAACTTTTGGGCTGAAGTGATGAATACTACATGTTTTATGACCAAAATGATAATACTGCGAAGCGTAATCTCAATGATGATTAAGGAGTATTTGTGGGATATTCTTCCGAGCAAGGCTTATCCAGTGTATAAAAATGTGCACATTAAAAGGGATGTTCATGTTATGTTTGAAGAGTCTGGAAGAATTGAGAAGTCGCAAAAGAAAGAAGATTCTGAGGTGGAAAGGCTACTTCAGATTCAGAGAGACGGTCTAAATAGTGAGCTTGCTGAAAAACATCCTCTTCATGAATCCATCAATCTCAAGGAAGTTGATGTAGATGATAAACCTGATAAGGGACCCGGTCCTGTAGACAGTATTGAACAAAGATGATGCAGTTCAAAATAATAATGTGAATTCTGAAGGTGAGAATGAAGAAGTTAATCAAGCTCAGTCTGAAAGAAGCAAAGTATGACACTCGATTCCCCAACAAGCTGATGGGTTGTCCAAATTCCTCTTCAACAATGGCTTCAAAATAGGTAAAATTGACAAAACCCTCTTTTTGAAATCACAAGGAAAGGAATTACTGATTATTCAAGCACATATTGATGATGTCATCTTTGAAGCAACCTTTGAGGTGTTGTGTGAAGAGTTTGTTGCACTCGTGAATAGTGAGTTTTGAAGTGAGCACAATGGAAGAATTAAATTTCTTCTTAGAGTTGTAGATCAAGCAAACCTCTAAAGGTACCCTCGGGTGTCAACAAAAGTACATCAATGAGCTGATCAAATGGCTTAACATACTTGAAGTCAAGACAATGATAAAGAAAGGTAATGTCATCATGAAGCTTTGTAAGATGGAAGATCAAGTGGCTGACATCTTCACTGAAGCCCTAAGAAAGGACCAATTGTATACTCTCATATGAGCTTAGCTACAGAGAATAATATATCACAACGTTCAGGGTAATTGATGTCTAATCAACGACAGGGACCTGGTACCAGTTTAGAGAAGTTTCTGAAAAAGTTTCATGTTATGGATGCCTAGACAATTCATACTCTCATGGGCACTAACTTGAAGCTGAATGCTGAAGAATATAGTTCAAAGACTCCATTCTTGTACAAGAAAATCACATTTGAGGGCTGCTAAGAGAATCCGAAGACACTTGAAGAAAACAGGGACCTGGTCCTATTCTGTCCATCAGAAGACATTTTGATTTGGAGGAACATGTGATGCTGATTATGCTAGGTATCAAGTTGATGGAAAGAGTACCTCATGAGTGACTTATGTTAAAGGTTGAACTCTCACTCATGGGGAACTAAAAGACAAGATTCAATTGCTCTTTCAACAACTAAGGTAGATGTGTAGATGTGCTCAACTCTTGTGGATCAAGCAACAACCTGAAGCTCTTAAAAATCTGGCTGAAACAATCAAACTGATGATGGAAATGCTAAAACTTTCTTGAGTGGATCCTGCCTGAAGTAATCACCTATCTTATGACTATGCAAAGAGAGCAGATATCCTTGTTTTTCAGTTATGTATGTTTTAGCAAGTTCAGTTTCATACCTTTTGTAGGTATACACACATGGCAAAAGGGCTGAAGGAAATGAGAGGTCAGGACAAATATAGGCAATCACATTCAAACTACAGAGAGGTACCTGGTCCGTTCTCGAAGGTTAGCACTCTTAACATTGTAGTTTGAATTATGCATGTGAATCGTTACATTTGCCACATGTTTGTCATTCAGGTATCTGATCGTTGTCCCATTTTTTGAATACCTAAATGACATCTTCTTTCACATAATACACCATTTCACTTCCTTTATACTCCATATTTATTTTCAAATCCCCCTCCAAGATCAGAAACTTTTAAAACCCTCTTTTCTCCTCTCTCAAAAACACTTCAAATGGTCAAACTCTTTGTTCATACTGGAGATTTTTTTGTTGAAGATGTTGTAAGTATGAAGAGGGACCAGGTCCATCAAGCAAAAGGAAGATGTGGAAAAGATGATGTTCAAAAGGGGGAAGTTGATATTCTGAGAACTCAAAGTATTCTGAACAAGAAGGTGTTTGATTTAAAAAAAAATAAAATTGATATGGTTCCTCAATTATTGATCTGTTTATCTCGAAGGCCTTGAGTGCGTTTGATTTCATCAATCTTTCTAGCATGAGAAACTCAGCCTTGCTTTGGAAGATATGATAGCTGCTATAGCTAACAGAGATACTGAAATGGCTTGCCTAAAGACTCAGCTTCTGAAATAGAACTATCCGGGGGACCAGGTTGAAAGAAAAAAAAACTGACAGCCTTGAAGGTTCAACATGTAGCCTGGGCAGCAAAGCATGCTGAGCTTTAAAAGAAGCTTATGAAAAATACCATGCTAAGGGATATGCTCTACTCATTCTATTCTTTCAATCCCTTTCCTCTAAGTCATCCCTTCTCTTCCTAACTTTCTAAGTCAGTCCTCATTCTTTTTTTTTTCTATCGAACCTAAGTGGGCATTGTTCTGGTTTTCATTCGTAATCATATTTGCAATGCTTTGATGGCTAATCTTTTATTTATGAATGAAAAATGTCTTGCTTCTACTGGCTTGTCTAATTACTTTATGCATTTTTTACTCATGCTCAGTGTCACCCAAGTGGCCATTAATTTGCTTGTACTGCATTTATGTCAACTTGGTTTATTGCTTTAACCCTTTTTTATGATGTCAAAAGGGGGAAAATTGTTAAGGTATGAGATCAATGATGTTAGCTATATGAAGAAGACATGGGTCATGTCGATAGGGGGAATCAATGCTAGTTACTTGAAGAGGACATGGTCATGCTGATAGGGGGAATTAGTGCTAGCTACTTGAAGAGGACCTGGTCCTGCCGATAGGGGAAGAAGTTGTTTGTCATCATCATAAAAGGGAAAAATGCTATTTTGATGATTTGACAAACTTTGGGGATGATGAAACTCCAATTACCTGAAGAGTTCTTGTTGATAGGGGGAACTGGTGAATAAGTCTATTATTATCAAAAAGGGGGAAAATGCTATTTTGATGCTTTGATGATTTGACAAACTTCGGGGATGATGAAACTCCAATTACCTGAAGAGTTCTTGTTGATAGGGGGAACTGGTGAATAAGTTTGTTATCATCAAAAAGGGGGAAAATGTTATTTTGGAGCTGATGTTAAGTTTTGATGATTTAACAAACTTAAAGATCTAATAAGGAATCAAATCCTTGTTATTGGGACTGCTGACAGTGAAATGAATGAATAAACTCAGTGTGAGGAATATTTGTGTGTAATCATCAAAAAAGGGGAAAATGTTATATTCTAGGTGTTTTGATGATCCTCACAAATGTAGGGACCTGGTCCCTGGCAGAGTGCTCTCGTCCAGATTCAAATAGAGTACAACTGTAAAGCTATCATGTCAGGTGGTAGGTGAAAAGTGCAGTGTCCTACACCAATAGGAAGAGCGGACGAGATTGTATGCTTCAGTGTCTCACAAATGTAGGGACCTAGTCCCAGGCAGAGTTCTCTCATCCAGATCTATAATGGGGTACAACTGTAAAGCTGTCGTATCAGAGGTTGGTGAGGCGTCAGCGTACTATACCAATCAGAATGGACGAGGGTGTTTGTCCAACGGGTAATAACTCTTTATGGTTGATATTTTCTACATGACAAACACCATATTAAATTCATTCATCCTAAGAAGGAAGTCAGCCAACAAGCCTTTTCAAGAACCCACAAAGAAGTTTGCAAGGGGTCTGGTCCCTACAAGACTGCGATGTGAAAGGACGACAAGACAACTGTCAGAAAAGCTGCCACTTATGATGTGGTAGGTGCACATCCTTCCAGAGAGGCAGGCTCTCAGCCAATGGGCGGTCCCAAGGAGTTAATGTTCATTTTGATATAGTCTCTTCCAACAAAACATAAACTTAAGACTTGGCAAACAAAAACTTGGATTTTCTCTCAAAATTCATAAGCTTTAAAAGAAGGCCATCTTCAAGGAAGAACAATACTCATGCCCAACAAAGGGACCTGATAGAGTGCTGAACCGTCTTTGTTGAGTTTGAGTTTTGTCAGTTTTTGCAACTTGAAAATTCTCAAGAACACTTGCAAAGACTCACTTTCAAGAAGTATTCTCCGGCAAGCACAACAAGGACTTGATCAAGCTGCAAGCATCAGAGTGTGTCATAGAAGTTTTACTTCCGTGCGTATATTGTAAATCTGTTCCTAGTCTATAAAGGATTCAGATATTTGTTTCTCTATGGAAAGGTCTAAGTCGGTTAGAGTTATCCGATTTAGTGAGCAGTGTTGTATCTGCTCAGTCAAAGTCTAAGTCATCTAGGAGCTAGTTGATTTAATGGGCGGTGTGGTATCTGCTTAGCAAAGTCTATATTAATTGGTTAGGATTAGTATAGTGGGTAGTGTGGTATCTGCTCTGTCTCAACTAAGTGATAGGAGGTATTGCTTAGTGTGGAGATTAGCAGGCTAATCTCTTTTTGTAAACTGACTTTTACTTTTGCTTGAGAAGATTAGTGGAAGCAGTTTGAAAAGTCCTGTTGAGACAGGTCGTGGTTTTACTCCCTTGAGCAAGGAGGTTTCCACGTAAAAATCGTGTGCCTATTTTACATTGTGATATTTACTTTCTGCACTGTTATTCTGCTGAGGAACCTGGTCCCCTGGTCACTGGTGGACGCATACATTCCAACAAATTGTTATGAGTTGGGTCTATGCAAAACTTATTTTATAGTGACATAATGTTATGCTAGTGGGAAAAATTAGTGTTACGATCCCTATTTCCATATGAGGATTCTTCTTCACTAGTATAGGATATAGGTAGGAGGAATTTGGTTCACAACAGCATGCAGGGCTGAGCGGAATGAGAATGATAATCTGGAGAAGACATGATTGTAATACAAGAATCGAAGTTAAAGGGATTCCCATGCTAGATTTTGTGGTGAGAAAAAAAGAGGGAACTGGCTAAGGCAAACCAGCCTTAGTTAAGTGACCTCCTGCAGATATATAACCAACACCTAAGGCCAAACTTGCAGCAAATAATACACAGTAAATCCGTAATCACTTAACCTGTGTGCTCCTCCATCGTGTATACTACTAGTGGGACAAGGCCAAGCTACAAAATATGACAACAGACAATTGTAACATACAGATCATTATCGATTAGCTTGATCACAAATCTAATTGTTTTACTCTCGAATTAACCCAAGAACCCTATATATCTATAAACATTGCCACACGGGACGAAAATTAAATGATCGTACCACAAGCCTTTGTGTTTAAGTCTGCGACCAGTCAAAATTAACTTATAAGAAAGCATTAGCAATGAACATCTTAAGAAAGGATCGGACGAGTTTCTCTCAAGTCACTTACTATTAATTAATAAGATATTGAAAGAATATAGAAAATAGTGCACAAATTATTCACATTGCTATAGAATATACTAACATGTAAACGATCTGAACATGAATATCTGCAGATTACAACTGTTAAGGCACTGAACAAAAATGCATGAAGCTACTTAGAGTTTGATGGCTAATCCCAATGGATGAATGTATTACAATGATCAAGTCCAATCCTGTGTAAGTGACAGACTAGTATTAATCAATCAATCAATCATCAGAGCCAGTAAGCATCATCACTACGAAACCCATATGTACCCTTTTTAACTGTTATTATCGTCAGCAGGTGCTGAACTATTATTGAAAGCAGTAGAAGCGGGTGCTGAACTAGTCCCCGCGGTCGTGCGTAATAGTTTCGGTTTCTTTTGGGGTTGATTAGTGGCTCCAGTCTGATAAGTGATCTCATAGTGATAGGAGATGTTGACAAGCTGAACCTCTGCAGTTGGATCTAGAATTACCTTGTTAATAAAGATAGTAGTTTCGTCGAAAATGAACAAGTTGTGTTGAGCCACATATTCCTCCCATCCTCTTCCTCTAATATGGTACTCCTCTTCATCAGCATGCACCAGTTGCACTGTAAATGACTTCTTCCTAATTGGATCATGTAGAGGTAGAATTATTTCTTCTCCTACTTGAACAATAAGATGTTGATCAAGATTCCCTTCCACTTCTTGCTTCGATAATCGTAAGCATTTGGGATCTTTAGCACATAAATTCTTGACAAGCACTTGTACTCTCTCAATTGATTCACTGCAAAGAAAAATATGAGTTATGACTAAAACAGGGAATCGAATCAAATTGAAGAACATACTTAGGGAGTTGCAGATCCAATTCCTCTGGTTTAGGCGTTTTCCAAGAGTATATTACATAGGAATCATTTTTCTTAGAAAAATATATAAAATCTCCAGATTCCAACTTGTGTTGATTATTAAATCTCTCCCACCCTGTTCTAAGATAGTAGTAATCTCCATAATTAGAGTGTACAACTTCCATCATGAACTTGTTCCCACC
>JAJOOR010013491.1:0-28070 GCA_036250505.1 Solanum acaule | reverse complement strand
GAACCCACAACCCCCATAGAACCATGTTAGCCACCATGGGTAGAAAAGGATCATACTTTTTAGATGAATCCTTTTCCAGATAGACTAGTGGATCCATTAGGCAGTTCAGGTCTTATACCTTTGGCCGGGTATGGGATGCTCTGGCAGAGTGAGGTCGATCGCTGTATCATCACTATAGCTCCATGTGATGGTTGTCGGTTAGAGAAACTCCCACAACAGTTATGGTATTTTCATACACAAAAATTATTGTATTTTTATATACATCAGTCCATTTGTATTTCTATATACATCTCAGGCTTATTGTATCTTTGTATACACACAGAGTTTATAGCATGTTTTAAACAACCTTTCTTTATATCGCACTTGTTTTACATTGCCTTATATTGAAAGAAGTCAGTCAGGTTGAGTTGAGTTGAGCCAGGTAAGCGTTTCAGTTTCTTCCAATTTTCCTTCTAGCCTTTGTTGCTTAGTTTTCCATCTCACATACTCGTACATTCAATGTACTGATGCCAGTTGGCCTGCATCGTCTTATGATGCAGACACACGTACCCAGGGTCAACATCCAGCACGCCGTTGATCCGGCTGAGCACTCCAGAGTCAGTGGTGAGCCTCCTTGCTTTTCGGAGGACTCAGTTATTTTGTTCTCTTAGTTTTGTTTTATTAGGATGTTGCGGGGTCTGTCCCAACATCCATCTCAGTGTTATAGAGGCTTCATAGACAAGTCAGTCAGTCAGTTAGTTAGTTTTGAGTCTCTCATCTATGTATATATGTAAATATTCTATTTTGGGACTCGAGTTGCCTTTTTGGCCAGATTTTTATCAGTTAAGTTATTTTATGTCTTTGCATGGCATGGAGTTGTTCTGTTGAGTCAGGTTTCCGCTTAGTTAAGAAAGCCAGGCCAATGGTTCGCTTGGGGCCAGCAATGGTCTTCGAGTGCCGGCCACGTCCAGGGTGTAGGCTCGGGGCGTGACATTAGTCAAGTTGTTGGAGAAACCATGTGAGACAGGTCGTGGTTTTTTCTCCCTTGAGCAATGAGGTTTTCACGTAAACATCCTTGTCCTTTACTTTAAGCATTACTTTCGATATTGTTCTTAACTTTGTCAAGGAACCTGGTCCATTGACCTATGGTGGACACATATAAGCTAACAACATTTAATACCCTAACTACCATTAATTACCACAACTAGTAGCGTACGCTGGATTTTTCTAAGTTGTGTCACCATTTAAAGGACAAAAATGTCTCAAGAGAAAAATCAATGAAACTTTCGATATAAAATATACATATTTTGCACAAAGTTTAGAATTACGCTCGTGTATAAAAGTACATAAATTCGGGATAAGGCACAAGTATCCCTCTAGAGTCTCGACTATGACCGAAATTTCAGAGATACATTTTAACTAAACTAAGGTCCTATTACACCTACTAATTCATCGTTACAACTTGCAGGTTCATGAACATGACGTAGCTATTATATATGTTCTTAAATTTCAACTATGTCTAATCGTAATGTGCATTAAGTTTCTAACATGAAAGGGATAAGACACTAGTACCCCCTAGACTATGACCGAAATCCCAGAGACACACCTTAACTAAACTAAGGTCCTATTACCCCCTGAACTTATTTTTTTTGTAATTTTGTACACCTTTTTGGCCTACGGCCTCCAAACGTCTCCCACGCGCCTCACTTAAGTAGAGTCACGGAGTGTGCCACGTAACCAAAAGGTGTATAAAATTACACAAAAATGAGTTTAGGGGGTAATAGGACCTTAGATTAGTTAAGGTGTGTCTCTGAGATTTCGGCCATAGTCTAGGGGTACTTGTGTCTTATCCCAACATGAAATGAAAATTGTTTATCTAATCGTAATTCTCTTTATTTTCAGAAACCACATGGTCATGTTTCGTTTTTTTCTGAACTTTAATCACATAAGTGATAAGTGGACCCTTTCAACACATTATTTGTTCTTACTTTTATGTCTATTGCTTCTCAGGGTATATATATAGAAAATAACATTCATATTTATGAAACGTATAGGAGAATTTTGGTATGAAATATGTATATAATTATTATACAAACTTTGTATGAAGCTCATGCTAGTTACTGAAAATCTAATACAACTACAACATTATACACAACATTCATATCAAACTAAATAAAACTACAATACCACCAAAGGATATGTTCCTCCCAGATCTCGAGTTCAAACTCTCGATATGGAAAAAATCAAATTTTACCCAAATAATCTCAAATTTTATATTATTAGTCTTCTTAATGTTCCAGTTCTTTTGAGAAATCACCAAATTAAAACAAAATTCGTTTTCAGCAAATCAATTTTGAAAAGTTGACCTTCAAGATCTTACAAAATCTTTATGGAATAACCTCCGAGGCTGAATTTGAATATTTTACTTTCATCTCTTCAAAGTTACAAAATGCATCTTCGAAAAATTGAGAAGCCATGCTCATCATTTCTTCCTATAGATTCCCCAAACATGGAAACTTAAAAAGAAAAGAAAGGTATCTATTATTTAACGGAAAAGGGCCAAAAATATTCCCGAACTATAAGAAAAGGTTTAAAAATATTCTTCATCCATCTTTGTATCTAAAAATATCCATCTACTCATCTTTTGGTCTAAAGATACCCTTCCATTTACCTTTTTGGCTCACATATACTCTTAAAACTAACTAACCTCGCTTTATTTTGTTTTTTAAAAATATTTATTATGTGTCATTTTTTTATTGGATGAAATAAAAACCCCACCTCTTCTAGATTTTCCATAACTTATCCAAGTCAAAAGAACCCCAATTTTATTTTATTAAAAATCTAATAATTTTTTTGTATTTATTGTTATCTTATTTTTTAAGTTTGTTTTGGATTGATGAATTAAGAAGGATATTGTTTTGATTGGGATAAATTGTTTTATTTAAAAATATATTTAAGACTGGTTTAAGAGTTGCCACTTAATTTTAAAGTAAAATTAAGAAAACTATCGTTTTCAAAAAGACTAAAACAAGAATCTAATGAAAACTTGAAGGGGTTCGGGGGTTCTTATTAGCATTTCGGGAAGGGTTTGAAAGCACCCGAAATGAACGCTAACACGCGATTATCCGACAATTAACTATTTGGCTAAAATAATTTGACTTAACTTAAATTGAACAATTTTTTTTTAGTTAAGACCATTTTAAAGGAGAAAAATATCGAAATGTAATCTAAGTGAAGTATTTTTGTAAAATTATTATTTTATTTTTTTTAAGTCAAGACGAATAATTTAGTTAAGCGATTAATTCAAAATGGGTGTCTTTTAGGGATTTGAAGTTTCGAAACCTTAATATTAATTTTTAACAAATAAGCACGTAATAGCAGTTAAATAAATAGGAAAAGAGAATTTGGGCCCAAGTCTGGATCTGTCCGCCTGGGCCAGTACTTGGGCCTATTTTCATTTTTTGGGCCTTCGACCCAATTCTTGCCCATTCTTTGCACCTGTCCTAGACTAACAAGGAAAATATATTATTTCCTTTGGGCCTCAGGCACAATTTTCCCACCTGGCCTAAATTCTAACAAGAATATTAATAAATAAAATGACGAGGGCTTAGGCCCAAAATAACAAAACACTTCTCTTTGGAATTAAGAGTGAGCCTTTGGCCCAATTTTTTCACTTTTTCGATCTGTCGCATATTCTTTCAACTTCGGGACCTGTTCGTCAATTTTAATGGCTGACTGACTCGGAAAGAGAGTTTGAGCCTTTATAGCTCTCCCGAAATTCAAGGGGAAATAAAAGTTCATGGCGAACTCGGGTGGATTTCACATAAGAAAAGAAAACACATAAAATAAATTAGCACCAACTTATAATAAGATTGACAAAGTGATTTTGCATTAACTAATATTTGAACTCAAACTTAAACAAATTACAGCAAAACATCGAATCTAGTGTGATTCAGTAGATGCAATCTTATCACATTACTCAACTAAAATGAAGGACGTTCTATCCTCATAATTAATAAACTTAAAATTTCTTTTAGAAGCATGAGATAAGAGATAAGAGTAAAATATTTGGGAGGGGGCAGTAGCTATAATATCAGTGATTAAGTGACCAAAATTCTAAGGGGAAATTATTTTAATTATGCATCTACGCCTAGTTGCAACATCTATGATAAACATACTTGTCACATAACTAAAATGATCCACACATTTCAAAAAAAAAAAAAAAAAAAAAAATACTGCAATTCTTATATTAATTCATAATGATTTGATTTCTGTTATTTATGTTTCCTATTCCTGACTACATTAATTACTTACATATTCTCAAATTAAATTGAATAACTAATGAGCAATAATATTTTACTTCTTCATATGTTATAATATGATTTTATGCCCTGCTTCTTGAATTTTTATTTTTTTTTACATTTTATGTTGAGATTTGAAAATCTATTTTTGATTATTTAGTAGTGAAAATATGAAAGAAAAAAAAAGAAAAAAGAAGAGTGATTTAACTTTTTTTTTTAAAAAAAAGAAAAAGAAAATGAGTGATTATGTCGGAAAGTAAGAAAAGGAAAAAAAAAACGTTAAAAGAAAAAAAATATATATTTAATTTTGTTATACATATTAATTTCCTTTCTTTACGTTCTTTTAAGAAAAAATAAAAATATTGTTTCACTTATACAAATTATATAAATACAAGTTTTATAGAAGACTCTAAACTTTTATGTGATGAAAAATCATTAAAAAAAACGCATTAATAATATAATTGATTAAAGTTTATAATATTTTATTAAAAATATAATATCAAAAGTCTAATACGCGCGAAGAAGCGCGGATTTATTCACTAGTTAACAATAAAGACAAACAAGAGACATTTGGCTGAAACAATAAAAAATATAAAATCAGCGGGTATATTATTTCTTGAGTTCGACTAGACGAAATAAATGATGAATACATGCTGTCACGATATTGCAGATAGCAAACAGGGTAGTCGATATGTAAGCACGACAGAAAACTCATAATAAAATAAAGTAAAGAACTTAGACAAAGCTAACCACTATAGAAAGCTTTTAGAGACAGAGGATGGGATGCACAAATAACTATATGCTAAGACCTACAAGATGGGCAGATTACTGGCCAAAAAAGTAAGAACAAAGAGGGAACAAAGAAAAAATATATATATTAAAAGCATAGACAAAGAAAAATTGATCCTAAGAAAAGCAAGATTGACCTAGTGGGGAGGGGAAAAACATCAAACCTTCCACGAAATGGAAACAAACATTAACCATGGGCTCTCAAGCGAGCTCCATCGCTGATTTACAGCCAACAGGGAGTCAAAAAGCATGCCAGAATAAAATGCTAACATATAAGAGGGTCACACAGTTGAGAGCCAAACGAGCAACACATTACGAGTAAAATATGTTCGAAGCAAAATGAGTATTACCTTCAGATGTGCAGCGAAATGAGACTAAACGAGCAGAGCAACGATTTCTCCGCCAGCTACTTCGGAATCGTAGCAGTAAATCCGAATGCCCGAACTATCTTTGAACAAAGAGTCTTTCAGAACCTAAAGCTTTGTATACAAATGTTTTGACTAGTAATTTTTGTGTTTTTTCTCAAATTCCAATTAAAAATCTCCCATCCCCCCAACAATGAATAAAGAGTTGGTTTAAATAAGAGGAAAATAGGGCATGATTTTTTTGGGGGGAATTCGGGTGAAAGATCGGATGAGAAAGGGACCATTTCGAAAATTCAAAATCCAAATCCTTTCACCATTTCGGACACACACTTTTTCCCTGAAGTTTCAACCCTTTCCGGAAGAGGAAATGGCGAATTGGCGCTCCAGATCAAAGCATTGTCCTTGGGCTTCGACGTGGCATGATCTCGCGGCCACAGGGACAAATTCCGCATGCTAGCAAGTGCTGGAAATGTACTACTGGAACAGTACTGGGTTTGCAGTAAAGAAGATGAAGTTGGGGAGGTGGGGTCGTGTGTCTTGGTATTGCTGTTGAATCGTTGTATGTATGTATGTATTGCTTGAATGGTAGGCTGCTGGAAATAAAGAGAGTGGGCTGGTAGACAAGAAAAATGGAATTAAGAGTGGGTTGAGAATTTAAAAAGGGGGTTGTGCTGTTGGGCCGGATTAAAATGGCCCAAAGTTGGTCCTTTAAATGGGTTGAAATGAGGTGAGAAATAGATGGTTGGATTTGAATTAGACAAATGACCAATTAGATTGCAAACTTAATCAATTTAAGTTTGAAACTTAGCCAATTTGAATTTAATTGGTGAAATCGGCTAAAAGTTAAATAAGATGAATTAATAAGAAATTAATTATCGAGCTTCTTAATCTTAACAAAATAAAATAATTAACTTAATTGTGAACTAATTAATTTAAAAATATAAACTATTACTTAAACCAAACCAATTGACAAAATATTTAACTAAAACTAAAATCTTTTGAGACAATTTCAAATATTCATAAAATATACTAATTATATACATAATTATGTAAAACCTATACATTATTTTAAAATTATAAAAAGTGACAAAACTATTTAAAATAATTTAATTTTTTTTTTGAATTTTATAAAGTCAATTATTTCAAATCATTTGAAATTTAAGAAGCTCGATGATTAATATATATTGTGGAGGTCCAAAATTGGGTGTCAACATAAATTATACGAAAAAAAATTTAAAACTTTTTTAAAAACCACTCTAGTAGTATTTTGTATTTTCTAAATCATAGAATAATTTCTAGAATATCGCCACAAGTTATTGTCTTGATGCTTAATAATGATGACAGATTACAATCGGTGTTAAGCCATGCATACTAAATACTCCTTGAATATCAATGGCATGAATTTTTATCACTACATTCAACTTTAATGTATTTTAACTTTATTTATGTGTAATTTAGTGGATGTTAGATATAACTTTATTATGAACTTATACATCGATTGAATTGAAGTAACAATTTTGATTTTGATATGCATGTTATTGTTGCTTCTTGGATCAAAACTTTGTGCACTCATTCTAAACATGTTGGTATATAAACTGGCAACAATTCACTGGACAGAACTTTTAAAATAATGTTTGTCTTTCTCAAACAAACCTTCTATCTGCACAAGGTAATGGTACCGTCTGCAAACATTTTGCCCTCTCCAAACCTCGCTTGTAAAATTTCATTGCGTATGTTGTTGTGGTTGTTGTTTGCCCTAGGGGACTTGTGCCTTGGGACATAATTTCTTGTCTTAAAACACAACTTGTGCCACATATAGCTCAGAGTGTCCAGTCGGACACCCTTCGTTGAAAAATTATATTATCTATATATAGAAAATTGTATAAAATATATAAGTCAAAAATTATTTTTCATACATATATATTAAATTCTGAACATCATTAGCGAAATTTTTGGCTTCGCCACTACATTGAAGTTATAGCTTAGAGCATAACTTGTGTCATGCAATTTTAAATTCTTGCCTTGCAGTTAGTAGAGAATATATACTTTTCTTTACCCTTAACCTCAACTCTATCATCTTTCTACTTTTAGACTTTTTCCTCTGTCGGATTTTTAAAGCTTTAAATACTGAATTCCATCATAACAATATTCATCAGTTATCAAACTCTCAATATTAATTCCATACACACTTTACCTTTTACAAAAAATATTAATTTCCATATTCCTAAAGATGGCAGATGCCTTTGTGTCATTTGCAGTTCAAAAATTGGGTGATTTCCTTATACAACAAGTTTCACTGAGAACAAATCTCAGAGATGAAATTAGATGGCTGAAAACTGAGCTACTCTTCATACAGTCTTTCCTCAGAGATGCAGAACTAAAGCAAAGTGGAGATCATAGAGTTCAACAATGGGTGTTTGAAATCAATTCTGTTGCGAATGATGCTGTCGCTATACTCGAAACATACAGTTTCGAGGCTGGTAAAGGTGCTAGTCGTCTCAAGGCTTGCGCTTGCATATGTAGGAAGGAGAAGAAATTCTACAATGTCGCAGAGGAGATTCAATCACTCAAGCAGAGAATCATAGATATCTCTCGCAGGCGAGAGACATATGGTATTACAAATATCAATAATAATGCTGGAGAAGGGCCAAGCAATCAGGTTAGAACATTTTTGTTGGCTTTCAGGATGTTGTACAAACATTGCTAGCTCAACTTCTCAAAGCAGAGCCTCGTAGAAGCGTCGTCTCCATTTATGGCATGGGCGGATTGGGCAAGACTACTCTTGCGAGAAACCTCTATATCAGTCCTAATATAGTCAATAGCTTCCGTACACGTGCTTGGATATGTGTTTCACAAGAGTACAACACCATGGATCTTCTTAGGAATATCATAAAATCCGTCCAAGGTCGCACCAAGGAAACTCTAGATTTGTTGGAAAGGATGGCAGAAGGAGATCTAGAAATTTATCTTCGTGATCTATTAAAAGAATGCAAATACCTTGTGGTGGTTGATGATGTATGGCAGAAAGAAGCATGGGAGAGTTTGAAAAGAGCATTCCCGGATAGCAAGAATGGCAGCAGAGTCATTATTACCACGCGCAAAGAGGATGTCGCAGAAAGAGCAGACAAAAGAGGTTTTGTTCATAAACTTCGTTTCCTAAGCCAAGAAGAAAGTTGGGATCTCTTTTGTAGGAAACTAGTTGATGTTCGAGCAATGGTTCCAGCAATGGAAAGTCTAGCTAAGGATATGGTGGAAAAGTGTAGAGGCTTACCTCTTGCAATTGTTGTATTGAGCGGACTACTTTCGCATAAAAAGGGGCTAAACGAATGGCAAAAGGTGAAAGATCACCTTTGGAAGAACATTAAAGAAGATAAATCTATTGAAATCTCTAATATACTATCCTTAAGCTACAATGATTTGTCAACTGCGCTCAAGCAGTGTTTTCTCTACTTTGGTATTTTTCCAGAAGATCAAGCGGTCGAGGCTGATAACATAATATGGTTGTGGATGGCCGAGGGTTTCATACCCAGAGGAGAAGAAAGAATGGAGGATGTCGCTGAAGGCTTCTTGAATGAGCTGATAAGACGAAGCTTGGTTCAAGTGGCACGAACATTTTGGGAAAAAGTTACTGAGTGTAGGGTTCATGATTTACTCCATGATCTTGCAATACAAAAGGCATTGGAGGTAAACTTCTTTGACATTTATGATCCAAAAAGCCACTCCATATCCTCTTTATGTATCAGACATGCCATTCATAGTCAAGGAGAAAGGTACCCCTCACTTGATCTTTCTAACTTAAACTTGAGGTCAATTATGGTCTTCGATCTAAATTTTCATATGTTGAGGTCAATTATGTTCCAGCATCTATATGTGTTGTACTTGGATATGCCTGTTTACAGTAGGTATTCTGTAACAGTACCTGATGCCATAGGAAGTTTGTACCACCTCAAGTTCTTAAGATTGAGACGTATCTGGAATGTTCCCTCTTCCATTGGCAACCTCAAGAATCTACAGACACTTGTTGTCGATCAAGGGGAAAACTCTTGCGAACTACCCCACGAGACAGTTGACCTGATAAATCTAAGACATTTAGTTGCTTCATATTCAAAACCTCTGAAACGTATAAGCAAACTCACTAGTCTTCAAGTTCTTAAAGGCATCCATTGTGATCAGTGGAAAGATGTTGACCCTGTTGATTTAGTCAATCTCCTAGAATTAAGCATGATTGATATTACCAAATCTTACTCCCTAAACAACATTAGCAGATTGAAAAACCTTAGCAGTCTCACATTGTTTTGTGAATTTGATAAATCATTCTCATCCCTTGAATTTCTTAGTTCTTGTCAAAAGCTCCAGAAATTGTTGTTAAAAGGGAGAATAGAGAAACTGCCTCTGTTTCCAAATTCCATCACAATGATGTGTTAAATTAGGTCTTAGGATTGCCCAAGGCAATGCTTTGATACCATGTTAAATTAGGTCTTAGGCCTATCTCACACCCCAAAAGCTAGCTCAAAGGGAGGAGGATTGCCCAAGCCTTATAAGGATTCCACCCATCTCATTAACCACCGATGTGGGACTTTTGTCATTCTTTAACATGATGGTTCTTAGGAAGTCAAAACTCATGGAAGATCCGATGCCTACTTTGGGAATGTTGCCAAATCTAAGAGATCTCATGTTAGAAGAAGCTTATAATGGAAAAAAAATAATGTGCATTGATAGCAGCTTCCGTCAACTCGAGTTCCTTCATCTTTATCATCTTTCAAACTTAGAAAGATGGCATTTAGCCACAAGTGCCATGCCTCTCATTAAAAGACTTGCTATCAGTCGCTGTTCAAAGCTGAAGGAGATTCCAGAGAGAATGAAATATGTTGAAGAGAAATTAAATGCAGTGGATCTTTAGAACCATATGCGAGGTTTTATTTGATAATGGAAACCTATTTGAATGTTTTTTAGTTTTTGAATGTTTGATTTCTTTATGTTTTTGTTAGTGTGTGGAAAAATGTGTTGAAAGAGAACTTTTTTTTTTGGGGGGATCCTGTGATGATTTAATTAACAGAAAAGGGGTTAAAAAAACTGATTGTCTTGACTAGTTTGGTCTAAAAATGCTCTTATTGTTGTACTTAATAGGTCAAAAATGTCTTTTTTTCAATTAAATATATTATTTCTTTCTTTTTAAAACACATTCTTTTTCTAATAATGATTTTTGAGGGGGAAAATAGAGAGCAAATCACTCATAAGTAGCGAGAAAAAAGATAAAATAAAAGAGAAAAAGTGCTCATAAGTCAGCGAGATGATCAATTTTTTTATGCCATTAATGATAGTTATAGCACAAACATATCTCTCTTCTTCTCTAGCAAAGTGTCCCTTTTGATTAAACTAAAAATTGAATGGCCCTTTATTATTTTGAAGGGAAAAAGTGATGTTTTTTTAACTTTGGATTCGAAATTTAACCATCCAAACATAACCCATGAACGAGTTTTTCTAACAACTTTAAAATAAAGAATAAATAAAGGAAGATAATATATACTACTCCCTCCTTTCACTTTTAATTGTCATGATTTCCTTTTTTAGAGTCAAACTATAATTTATACTTTCATATAAATTAGGACGAAGGGAACAATAATCACGTTGAGCCATCATGTTTGAAAATCGAAAATCGAATGATCGAAACTAAATAACAAAAACAATCAAATTGTAAAATCGAATGCACAATAATCACTATAGAGTACCTGAAGCAACTAGCAAGGGTGGAGCTAGTTTTTCAGTTATGGATTCAGCTGAATTCAGTAGCTTTGATCTAAATCCTATATATAATACATATAAATTGTTAATTTTAAAACCCAATAATTCTAAATGATTAGAAATCCAAATTATCCAATAATAATAACAACATTGCATGATCAGTACTATTAATCATCAATTGCTTTTAATGGATCTATCTTTGTATGATGAATAATCCTCTCTTTGCAAAAATTATACCAAGCATTAGGATTTATAATATCAAAGCAAAGTAATAGTAGTGGTTTATTTGCCGGCAACATATATAATTTATAAAATATAAATTTGGAATACTTAATTTTCATTGGTGGAGAAATCAAAGGATGGATAAATCTATTTAAACAAAAAAGGACATTAAAGTACTAAACTCAATTATTTGTAACACAAATGTAATAGAAAATATATACATATAGCTATGAGTTCAATTTTGAGAATTAGAGTGTTAACCACATTCCTAATTATAATTTTAGTCATGGGTTACTTTAATTGTTTTGTGATAAGTGAATTTCCAGAGTCTAAATTATTGGACCATACATGCAATGGTGAAATGTATGACAAAAATGGTCCATTTTCAGATAGTTTGTCTTATATATGTTGTTATAGAATTAAGTAATGAGACACCAAAACAAGGTTATGATCGATTATTACATAACATCTCCTTAACCTAATGATGCTTTAGCTTATGGTCATGCTACTTGTAGTTGAAATGTAGAATATTTAGATTGTGATACTTGCAAAAGGATATTTGATGACTACTTGTGATGGTAGTATTGAAGGTCAAGTCGAATTTGTTGATATATTGTTCGATGAGATACAAACAATACTCGTTCAGCTAATAGACTAGAGCCTGCATATCTTTTATTGTGATGATTTATTGAGATTTAGTCCTTGTTCGATGGTTTTTTTCATTTCTTTCCATTCATTGTTCTTCTTTTGTGGCCATTGGTTTAGTGTTGAAATAATTGTGTTGTTGAGTTTGATGTCCTTAATTTAATTTTGTAATGTTAATTAAGTTGAAAAGTGTTTTCAGTTTATATTTGAAGATCCATCTCCTCAATTATATATTATAAAGAAATTACACTTTGCCTTCAACTTACACAGTAACACAAAGCACAATTTTTTATATTAGCTACCAAGTCCAATACATATAATTAAGGAAAAAGGATATAACGTCGTTATTAAAGGACATAAAGAAATAAAAGAATACTCCATGTACAATCATACACCTTCTACAATGCTCCTTGAACGTTTGTTGATATGAGGATGCATGTGATAGACAACGTTATTCTATAAATATAGGAATAATCTTATGGAATTAGTTATTTCGTGTCACCCTATCATATATATAAAATAAATTATCTCATCATTATAGTATAAAGAGAAAAGACATAAAGTGATACTTGAAGTTGTCACAAATTTTTAAAAAGACACCTAAATTATTCAAGTGTCTTATTAACCCCTTAAACAATCCTGAACTGATATTATTACACTTCTCACTTTCAATGTCACTTTTTACCACAACTCCACCTCCCTTTTTTTACTAATGACTCAAATATAAGCTTTAAATTGAACTTAAAATAAAAACCTGGATTCAAACTCTAGTCTCGCCAGTACTTTCTCTAGCTCGTACCAGCGACTCAAGGACACTTTTATGCATCGTATGGGATCAGTGTTAATTATATTCTACTTTCTGTTAGTTTCTCAATATATATATATATAACTTTTTTTTAAAATTAACGGGTGCACGTGCACCATGTGGGTCTACTTTTTGCATATAGTACATATATTGGAATAAATAATCTTTAGACTACCTAACACATACATCTAAATATCTAATCAAATAATCGAAATTAGTTTTCCTTTATTCCTCCTTGCAGACCATCCTTAAGGACTAGTTTGGTAGGATATTTAGTTATTTCTAGATTGTGATATTATTTATATCTCACATTAAGTTACAATCCGTATAATTAATTTCGAGATAACGTGTTTCGAGGAAACGAGCCCTAAGAGGGGGTACTAGCACATTCGAGACCCTTGCAGGAGTACCCCTAAGCCGTTCTTCTCAGCACTCTGTTTCTCACCCTCTGTCAGCTTCTTCACTGTTTTTTATTTCAGCATAAAAAATCAAATCAGCAATAGATAAAAATGCCGTGTTCTTGCTGAAGAAGAACAGCTTGTAATCATTCGATTTGGCCATGATTGGGATTTTACCAATTACCACCCAGTGAAACAGCTGAGCTAATAAATCTAAGACATTTAGTTGCTCGGTATCCAGAACCTTTGGTACGTAGATTCAAGCTCACTTATCTTCAAATTGTTGATGTCATCTGTTGTGATCAGTCGAAAGATGTTGACCCTGTTGATTTAGTCAATCTTCCAGAATTAAGCATAGATAATATTACCAAAACAAATTTCAACCAACTATAATTAAAAATTCAGTCCAAAACAAATTCAAATTTTACCCAAATTACAAAACCTTTATGGAATAACCTCCAAGGCTGAATTCGAATTAATTTGTGCTGAATTGTCGAATATTTTATTTCTTCTCTTCAAAGTTACAAAACGCATCTTCAAATTGAGAAGTCATGTTCATCATATTTTTTCCTATAGATTCCCCTAATAAGGATAGTTAAAAAGAAAAGAAAGGTATCTAGTATTTAAAGATGAAATTTGAACATACTAAATTTACTATTAATAATATGATTTTATAACCACATTGATACCATGAAAATTTAAAAACCATGTATTTTAAAAATCTTCTAGTCCTGATTAAAAATTTAATCTAATATGATAGTATGTCTTATTAAATAAAGTACAGAAATATCGTGATATTTGCCCCAGGGGACTTATTACCGAGGGCCTTTCTGAAACAACCTTTACCTCCACGAGGTAGTGGTACGGTCTGCATACATTTTGCCCTCTCCAGACCCTACTTGTTGTTGTTGTTTGCCCTGGGGGACATAATTTCTTCTCTAAACACACAACTTGTGTCAATGAAGCAGTGGCGTAGCCACATATAGCTCAGGGTGTTCTATCAGACATTCTTCGTTGAAAAATTATACTTCCTCCGTCCCATTTTATGTGAGGTAGTTTGACTCGGCACGAAGTTTAAGAAAGAAAGAAAGACTTTTAAAACTTGTAGTCCAAAATTAATGATAAAAATTTGTGTGGCTGTAAATCATTTCATTAAGGGTAAAATATATATTTTATAGTTAAATTGTTACTTTATATAGAAATGTGTCATTCTTTTTGAAACTGGCTAAAAAGGAAAGTAAGTCACATAAATTAGGACAGAGGGAGTACTATGTATATAAAAAATTATACAAATTTATTTTTCATACATATATATTAAATCTTGAACGGCAACTTTTGGCTTCACCAATACACTGAGCATAACTTGTGTGATGCAATTTTAAATTCTAGGCTTGCAGTTAGTAGAGAATATATACTTTTCTTTACCATTACCCTTAACTCTTATCATCTTTCTACTTTAAGACTTTTTCCCCTGTCAGATTTTTTAAGCTTTAAATACTCAATTCCATCATAACAATATTATTCATCTCTCAATCTACTGCTTCCATACACACTTTACCTTTTACAAAAAATATTAATTTCCATACACCTACCCCTCTTTTTTTTCAATAAAAAATATGGCTGATGCCTTTGTGTCATTTGCAGTTCAAAAATTGGGTGATTTCCTAATACAGAAAGTTTCCCTGCGTAAAAGTCTCAGAGATGAAATTAGATGGCTGCAAAATGAGTTACTCTTCATACAGTCTTTCCTCAAAGATGCAGAACTAAAACAATGTGTAGATCATAGAGTTCAACAAAGGGTGTTTGAAATCAACAATATTGCTAATGATGCTGTTGCTATACTCGAGACTTACAGTTTCGAGGCTGGAAAAGGTGCTAGTCGTCTCAAGGCTTGTGCTTGCAACTGTAGCAAGGAGAAGAAATTCTAAAATGTCGCAGAGGAGATTCAATCACTCAAGCAGCGAATCATAGATATCTCTCGCAAGCAAGAGACTTATGGTATTACAAATATCAATAATAATTCAGGAGAAGGGCCAAGTAATCAGTCTGCCATGGTTGCAACATTGAGGAGAACTACCTCATATATAGATGATGATCACATTTTTGTTGGCTTTCAGGATGTTGTAGAAAAATTGCTAGCTGAACTTCTCAAAGCAGAGCCTCATAGAACCGTCCTCTCCATTTATGGCATGGGCGGATTGGGCAAGACTACTCTTGCGAGAAACCTCTATATCAGTCCTGATATAGTCAATAGCTTCCGTACACGTGCTTGGATATGTGTTTCTCAAGAGTACAACACAATGGATCTTATTAAGACTATCATAAAATCCATCCAAGGTTGCGCCAAGGAAACTCTAGATTTGTTGGAAAAGATGGCAGAAATAGATCTAGAAAATCACCTTTGTAAGCTATTAACAGAATGCAAATACCTTGTGGTGGTTGATGATGTATGGCATAGAGAAGCATGGGAGAGTTTGAAAAGAGCATTCCCGTATAGCAAGAATGGCAGCAGAGTCATTATTACCACGCGCAAAGAGGATGTCGCTGAAAGAGCAGACGAAAGAGGTTTTGTTCATAAACTTCGTTTCCTAAGCCAAGAAGAAAGCTGGGATCTCTTTTGTAGGAAACTACTTGATGTTCGAGCAATGGTTCCAGAAATGGAAAGTCTAGCTAAGGATATGGTGGAAAAGTGTAGAGGCTTGCCTCTTGCGATTGTTGTATTGAGCGGACTACTTTCGCATAAAAAGGGGCTAAAAGAATGGCAAAAGGTGAAAGATCACCTTTGGAAGAACATTAAAGAAGATAAATCTATTGAAATCTCCAACATACTATCATTAAGCTACAATGATTTGTCAACTGCGCTCAAGCAGTGTTTTCTCTACTTTGGTATTTTTCCAGAAGATCAAGTGGTCGATGCTGATAACATAATACGGATGTGGATGGCGGAGGGCTGAAGGCTTCTTGAATGAGCTGATAAGACGAAGCTTGGTTCAAGTGGCACGAACATTTTGGGAAAGAGTTACTGAATGTAGGGTTCATGATTTACTCCATGATCTTGCTATACAAAAGGCATCGGAGGTAAACTTCTTTGACATTTATGATCCAAAAAGCCACTCCATATCCTCTCTATGTATCAGACATGTCATTCATAGTCAAGGAGAAAGGTACCCCTCACTTGATCTTTCTAACTTAAAGTTGAGGTCAATTATGGTCTTTGATCCATATTTTCATAGGTTGAGGTCAATTATGTTCCAACATCTCTATGTGTTGTACTTGGAGATGCGTGTTGACAGATTGTCTTTGGTATTAGTACCTGATGCCATAGGAAGTTTGTACCACCTCAAGTTCTTAAGATTAAGACGTTTCCGTCATGTTCCCTCTTCCATTGGCAACCTCAAGAATCTACAGTCACTTGTTGTCAATGAGGTGGGATACAGTTGCAAACTACCCCAGGAGACAGCTGACCTAATAAATCTAAGACATTTAGTTTCTTCGTATTCTGAACCTCTGGTACGTATAAGCAAACTCACTAGTCTTCAAGTTGTTGATGGCATTGGTTGTGATCAGTGGAAAGATGCAGACCTTGTTGATTTAGTCAATCTTTGAGAATTAAGGATGCATCATATTAAGAAATCTTACTCCCTAAACAATATTAGCAGCTTGAAAAACCTTAGCACTCTCAGATTGTTGTGTGAAGATGAATTATTCCCATCCCTTGAATTTGTTAATTGTTGTGAAAAGCTCCAGAAATTGTTCTTATTTGGGAGAATAGAGAAACTTCCTCTGTTTCCAAATTCCATCACAATGATAGTTCTAAGGAAGTCGGTACTAACAGAAGATCCGATGCCTATTTTGGGAATGTTGCCAAACCTAAGGAATCTCCGATTGTCTACAGCTTATGAAGGAAAAGAAATAATGTGCAGCGATAATAGTTTCAGTCAACTAGAGTTCCTTAATCTTGATTATCTTTGGAACCTAGAAAGATGGGATTTAGGCACAAGTGCAATGCCTCTCATTAAAGGTCTTCATATCTATGAATGTCCAAACCTGAAGGAGATTCCAGAGAGAATAAAAGACATGAAGCGTATTTTATAATAGCAAAGGTAAATCTCAATCCTACATAACTTTCTTCATTTTTTTCTTTTTTCTATAAATAATAATATTTGTATTAAACAGGAGACGAAGCTGTCAAGTTGATGAAGACATTAATCAAGTTGGATTATTTCAACATTCTGTTATTTTATTTTATTTTGGATTTTGAATGTTTAATTTCTTTCTATTTTTGGGTGGAAAAATGTGTTGGAAGACGACCTTTTTTTTGGGGGGATTTTGTGATGATTTAATTAACAGAAGAAAAAGTGTTTAAATATTCTTAAATTATGTGAAAAAGATAAAATGTCTTTAGTTGATAATTTGGTTCAAAAATATCATTGTTTTCACTAGTTTGGTCTAAAAATGCTCTTATTATTATTTAATAGGTCAAAAATATCTTTTCTTTTCAAATAAATATATTATTTCTTTTTTTAAAACACTTGATTTTTTCATTAGAAAAAGCTTATCCTACTTCAATTTATAAAAAAACATTAAGAAATAAAAATGATTTCTATTTTATTAGAGAAATTTTATCGTTATCAAAATGAAAATTAATGACGGGAATACTATGAGGACATTTAATAAAAGAAGTTGAGAACTTGCTTAGTGTGCAATGAGAATAACAAAAAAAAAACTCTTAAACTCGCTTAGCGTGGAGCGATTTTTGGAAAAAGAAATAGTGAGAAAATCACTTATAAGTCAACGAGAAAAAAAGATAATAAAAAAAAAAATCGCTCATAAGTGAACTATTTAAACAAAAAGACATTAAAGAACTAAAGTCAATTATTTGCAACACAAAAGTAAAAACAAAGATATATACATACATGTAGCTATGAGTTCAATTTTGAATAAAGAGATAATATTGCCACTTACTAATACTCTTAATCAAATAGTACATATGGACTCGGAGATAAATTCAGGATTTGAAGACTTTGGATACTCCAATATTATCGAGGTGCATCAATATTATCTTAATTTAGGCCGTTAACAAAATTTTCAATAATAATTAACAGATAATTTAGTATTCGATTGGTTACTAATGATCAAATATAAGCTCTAAATTAAACTTAAAATAAAAACAACGAAATAAGGCACTAGCTGGATTCAAACCCTGATCTCGTGAGTGATTTCTCTAACTTGTACCAGCTCCTCATGGTCACGATTAATTATATTCTACTTTCTGTCAGTTTCTCAAAATAAATATACGCATATATAAATAATTTTTTTCCGAAATTGTCAGGTGTATGTTGTAGAGGATTCATGTAATAGACTCGAACTAGTTTTGAATTAAATAGAAGCTATGAAATTGATGACTTGATAAAAGAGGAAACTTTATTGGCTAGAATGGAGCAGATTAGATTATTTGGAAGGACAACTTTTTGACTGGCTTGTTTGTCCGTTTGAAACACTATGTCTGATGAATTCGTTGTTCCTGTTGGGTTAACTGATTACGGCAGAAAAAGATTATTGATTCAACTTTTTTATTGGGTTGAATCACCTGATTATGTCATGTTTGATGAGAAATAGAGTGTTGGGATAGTAGTTTTTATTTGCTTATTTATGCTGAATATAACTGCACTAAGGTATGGAAGGCATCCGTCCAAAGTTCGGATAAAGGGTGAGGGATGCAGTAGGTCAGATGTTAGCTAGTTATGCTGAATCCTTTATATATGTGGGTATAGAGGACCCACACTACCGATCCCCAGTTAGTTTGTAGTCGAGTTGTAGTTGATTGATTGCTATATTAAGTTCTGCAGAATTAATTTTGCCATATTTTGATGTGGAGTTGAAAGTGGTATGTATTAACAAAGGCGGATCCAGGATTTGATGTTCATGGATTCTAAACTAATGCCTTTTGGACTTACTGAGTTCTATATTTATAATGTGTACATATTAAATAGATTTACCTGTACCTAAAACGTACATCCGCCGTTGGTGTGAGTATTGTTTTGGGTTCCTTTTTGTGTTTATATATGTAAGTGATTCAAAATTGTTTTTGCCTGTGAAAAAGAAAAGAAGCTTTGCTGTTTGAGAGTTGTTGATTCTTGCTTATAGCTACCCTGCACTAGTAATAAAAGAAAAACAAAAGGCAGCTTGTAAACGCTTGTAATTCAACAGGTTTTACATATGTTTTCCATCTCCGAAATCCGATGTCTAATGAGATATTGTGTAATGGAAACTGAATGGTTTTGTGGTGAACAGGTGATTTTTGTCTTTTGATGAGAATGGTGAACTGGTGATTTTAGCTTGAAACTATTTCCTGTCAATCTATTAACTTTTAGTATAGGTTCTTTGGAAGTTAATCTATAGGCTCTTGTTTGGTGAATTGGGTGATAAGGTATACTCATTAAGTTTGGGTATTAGATTATGGAACGACGTAGTCAAGGATAGTAAAAGTGCTAGAAGCTGCTATTGAGGTTGAAGATCATGAACTGGGATGATCAAAATCTTGTTACTCGGAGTAACAACAACAACATACCCAATGTAATCCCACAAGTCGGGTCTGAGGAGGTTGGTGTGTATGCAACCTTACCGCTAACCTTATGAAGGTGAAGAGGTTGTTCTTGTAGACCCTCAGCTCAAGTAAAACAAATACAGTAGCGAAGAAGTCATGGTGAAAAATTTTGAGAAAAGAACAAGTAGAAACAAAAAAAATGTGGAATCAAGCAGAAAGACGCTCTAGTATGATCATATAGGACTAGAATTAGCAACATAACATCTCACTCATCCATCTATAAATGGTAATATGCTAATATATGCTTACATATTTTATTTTGACTAATGTATCCTACATTACATCTTCCAACAATGTTTGCCCAACATAATTCATCCTAAAAACAAGTGAAAACAGCAATGAAATGAGCCACATATCTCACTACTATAATTTTTCGGATAGTCCTGCCATGGATAGATTCTGAAACCATTGCTTTGAACTGATTTCACATTATTAGTGCTTTTTTAAAGAAGAGTGAGTAGTTCATTGGCTACATTTTTCTTGAAGTACATTTCCTCTTCCCTGCACATAACGCAATTAACATGGATTTGAGTAGCCCTTACCTCAAAGCTAATATGTCTGTTACTCTTTCGTGAGCTGTTTGATGTAGGCTGGTAATTTGTTCACAATTACAGGTTGGTGATATAATCCTGTTTACTCTATTTCTTTGTGGTGGAGGGCGTAACAAGTGTGTCTTTGATAATTTTGTGTGTCAAATGATGCACACCTCATATTTGTTCATGTCTTGGCACACCTTTATGCTTGTTTGCCTTTTCTTAGGCGTCTTAGACTCTTTTCATTGTAAATCTGTAGTTTTAATTGCGTATATTTTTCTGGACTCCAGATGGACGAAGTGCTATCTTCAGTTGCAGAGACAATCAAGAACTTTGCTGTGATTTACCTGGTTGACATCACTGAGGTCCCTGATTTTAACACGATGTACGAGCTGTATGATCCATCCACCATCATGTTCTTCTTCAGGAACAAGCACATTATGATTGATCTTGGCACTGGGAACAATAACAAGATGAATTGGGCCCTTAAGGATAAACAAGAATTTGTCGACATTGTTGAGACTGTGTATCGCGGTGCCAGAAAAGGCCGGGGTCTAGTCATTGCACCAAAAGATTACTCTACCAAGTACAGATACTAAGTTACTTGGTTGCTGGAATATGTTGTATACTTAATGACAAAACTGGAAGAACTGATAGAACTATGTTCAATTGAACTGTAAAAAATTGATCAAGTATGATTATGATGAGCTTCTTGGATAGAGAGAAAATACAAATATAAAGCTGATTCATGATGGCCTACCTTTTTCTTAGCTTAAAATCATGGTTCGAAATTAGGTTGAGTTGAAGTTGATATGTTATTTGGACATGTAGTTTGGCATTTTTAAATTGTATTTTCTCTCGTAGATATTAAAATCTCATAATTTGTGAAAATTATATAAATCTTTTTAGCTTTTATATAATATTACCAAATGAGCAAATTATAGATTACCAATAAGGTATTGGTCTATTTTAGGGTGTCGAATTGACAAATTATATATCTCCATACAATTGATACAATAATCCTTTTTTATATGATATCAACAATTGATATATAATCCTTTTACGTGTTATAAACAATTAATATAAACAAATGTTGATATACTTTGATTTTAATAGTTTTGACAAATTTAAATGCAATAGTGCATACTAAAACTTGAAACATAAATGTTACCAACAAATGTTGTGGTGGTTTATTTGAGAAAAAAATATAAAATAATTAAAATCAAGTTTTATCGTTTGAAATTGTAATACAGACATTAAAGTTCTTGGTAGTCAAATTATTGTTGCAGCCAAGGGCGGCTCAACGTAATTTGAGGCCTAAAGAGAAATTTTAATTGAGGCCTAAAATATTTAAACTTCAAATATAGTTGTTTATTTTTTTTTATCTTTTTAAGTGCAAATTATTACTTGATATCTTTTTTTAAAATGATTTTATCGAATATCATTTTTTATTATTAATTTTAGGTAATATTTTATCAATTCAACATTGAAAAACATTTTTTTACTGAGGCGATCATTATATAAATTGTTAACATAATTCTATAAGTAATAAGTTGACAAACTTTACATAAAGATAAGGATTAAAACCATAAAATCTGATATAAGAAATTGATAACTTGGTATAACCCTACTTTAATATGTTTATGTAATACTTGAAAATTTAAGAAGAAACAAATAAAAGAAAAATTGTAAGTCATTTTGTTTTATACTTTTCGACTATTAATTTATAATTTTGACAATGTATTACTCTAGCTTATAAAAAAAAATTAAAAAAAGTGCAAAAGAATTTTAAAAAAATAAATAATATGAGTGTTAGCGAAGAGAATGTAAACATTCAAAATAATGTTTTCTTAATTTCTTTCTATTTGAATGGCGCTAAAAATAATAAAATAGTATATTTATTTAAAATTATACTTTTTAAGCATAAATAATTATTTTTTTATTAAAAAAGTTAACACATAATTTTTTCTTCATGAAAATTTGAGGCCCCCCAAAATTGGGGGCCTAAGGCATATGCCTTAAATTTATTAAGCAAGAGCCGGCCCTGGTTGCAGCGGAATGATTAGTACTTCTTCATTTTTAATTAGAGATTTTAGAATATTTCGGATTCAAGCTCCCGAATTAAGAATCGCTTTTATTAGAAAGCATGTTAGGCTCCGTAAAACGAAAAAAAAAACTTTGAAACATAGAAGTCCATTTTTATCATTTTCTCTTCTCATAACCAAACCTGTGAGCCTATAAAGCTCTCCAATTTTACCATTCACACTTTCTTGTTCCAAGAAATTTGGACAATGGTGTAACACTCCCATTACACACTTAAATACTCACCACTCTTCCCCAAAAATACATCAATGGCTGCTCTGTGTAGAATCAGAAGACCCCATTTGCTTTTCTCCAATTCAATCAAACAACTCCTCAATATATGGACTCACAACAACATTCTGATTCAAACCCCTTTTACAAAACACAATCTTTCTCCATTTTCTTCAACACCCACTTCCCAAAAACCCATAAATTCCCTTCCCCCAATCTCTATAGACGATTTAAGAATCGTTGATAGACTTGTTCACATATTCACTAAGCCTCTTGATTCATCAAAAAGCCAAGAACTTGATGAGTTGGGTTCAAATATTACTACTTTTATTGTTGAATTTGTTCTTAGAAAGCTTAGAAATTGGAGAATAGCTCATTTGTTTTTTAATTGGGCTTCGAATTTAAAAGGGTATCGACATAATTGTCATACTTTTAACTTGCTGGCAGAGTGCTTATCAGGTGCTCGACAGATTGACTCAATGAGAGTGTTGGTTAATGATGTAGTTAGATTTCAGTGTTATTTTACGCCTCGTGGTTTGGGTTTCTTTATAAGGTGTTTGGGTAATCAAGGGTTGGTTAAGGAGGCTAATGAGTTGTTTGATCAGATGAAAAAATCAGGTCTTTGTGTTCCGAATTGTTTTACTTATAATTGTTTGTTAGATGCTGTATCTAAGGCTGGTGATGTTGGTTTAATTGAGCTGAGATTGAAGGAGATGTGTAGCTATGGGTGGGAGCTAGATAAGTATGCTTACACACCAGTTTTGCAGTGTTACTGTAATGTGGGGAATTTTGAAAATGCGTTGGTTGTGTTTAATGAGATGCACGTAAAGGGATTGGTCGATGCACATGTTTTGTCGATCTTGTTGGTTTCTTTTAGTAAGTGGGGTAAGGTAGACAAGGCATTTGAGTTGGTTGAGAGGATAGAAGATCTTAACATTAGCTTAAATGAGAAGACATGTTTTGTTTTGATTCATGGTTTTGTGAGGGAAGGTAAAACAGATAAAGCGTTGCAACTGTTGGATAAAATGAAGAAACTGGGTTTTGTGCTGGACATTTCTGTTTATGGCGTGCTAATAGAAGAGTTGTCTAGGAATAAGGAGATTGAGAAAGCTATGCAGCTGTACGAGGATATGAATGTTTCAGGAGTCCATCCTGATATTAAAATACTTAGTGACCTTATGTCTTGTGTGCGTGATGAAAGAGACATGATCAGGATAGTTGAGGGGAGGTATGAGAGTCTGGATCTGAAAGCTAGGATGTTGTTGTATAATTCTGTGCTGAAAGGACTTATTAACAATGGTTCAACTGATAAAGCATATCGTCTACTTTCTGCATCAATGGGTCTTGACTCTGGTGGTGATTTTAATGAGGACAATCTTTTCCCCATGAAGGAACTTGCTTGTCCTAATACCATTTCTTTTGAAATAGTTATTGATGGTTTGTGCCGTGTGGATAGGTTGGAAATTGCTCTCAACCTGTTTAGAGATATGGACCTTATTGGCTGTAAACGCAGTGTGCTACTTTACAATAATTTAATTGATTCCTTGAGTAGGGCCAGTAGACTCAATGAGTGTTATGAGCTTTTGGATGAGATGAAACAGTCAGAATTTCAGCCGACACATTACACATACAACTCAATTTTTGGATGCTTATGTAGGCAAGGGGATGATGCAGGTGCCCTTGCTATGGTGAGGGAGATGCGTGTGCATGGCCATCAACCTTGGATAAAATATTACACACTGCTCATGAAGAAACTCTGCAAAGATGGGCAAGTAGTCAAAGCTTCTAACTTTCTTGCTGACATGGTTCAAGAAGGATTTCTCCCTGATGTAGTTGGTTATTCGGCAGTCATAGATGGCCTTGTTAAGATTAAACAGTTGGATGAAGCACTGAATCTTTTCAGAGGGATCTGTTCTCGGGGTTATTGCCCTGATGTGGTTGCTTATAACATTATGATAAATGGGCTTTGTAAGGCCAAAAGGGTACTTGAAGCCCAGAATCTTCTTGATGAAATGATGGATAAGGGGCTTATTCCATCAGTTGTTACCTACAACTCACTGATTGATGGGTGGTGCAAAAATGGTGATGTAGATCGGGCAATTGCATATCTCACTAGGATGAATGTAAAAGAACGGGAGCCCAATGTTATCACTTACACCACTTTAATAGATGGGTTATGCAATGCCGGCAAACCAAGTGATGCTATTAGTCTTTTGGTCAAAATGGAGGCAAATGGGTGCTCTCCAAATAGAATAACTTTTATGGCTCTCATTAGTGGTCTGTGCAAGTGTTGGAAGCCAGATGATGCTCTGATTTATCTGCAGGAAATGGAGAGGAAGGATATGAAACCCGATCCATCGATCTACATAGTGCTAATAGATGCTTTTATAAAAAATATGAATCCTAATGAAGCTTGTGACCTACTACAAAAGGTGGTCCATGATGAGTCTCTTCAAGATTTAAATAGTAAGAGTCGTCCTATTCTCAAAGAGGCAATACTTTCCCTGTCAGCGGATCCAAGGACGTCCTCAAATTTAAAAATCCTGTTGGAGGAGGGTCACCTTGCAGCACTCTGTAATGTCAATGAAATTGGATGACATGATAAGATATATTAGATGTCTTGACCTCATCTGTCATCTATAGTTGCATAGGATTAAGAACGAAAGTTAGGAATTGAAGAGCATCAAGTGTCGAGCTCTACGCTTTGCTGGTTTTGGTGTACTGGCTAGTTTCTACTCATTATTTCATCGTCAATGAAAAGTTCTAGACCCTACATTTGATATAATGGCAACACGCTGAGGGGTATGTGTCTTGCAGCTTTCTGCTCGTTGTCTAAGCAACTCTTTCTATTGTGACCTCAATTTGTTTTATTAAATGTTTCAAGAATGATTAGATTTGGTTGAAAAGCTTGAGGGGACTTCGTATGTTGAGGAGAATTGATGTGTGAACTCTAGTAAGTAGCAAAGAAGCGTGGTGGCTGTATGTGGGACCAGTCACTAAGTCCGTTAAGGCATCTGCACATCTCAGGTACAACTCCGTAGGCATTACAATTTCATCCTGTCTCTGGTATCCAAGTGCATTTTGTGTTTCATCTCATATGCACACACACATTACATTTTTCAAGCACAATACAGATGATGTAGTTGTACATATATTAAAATTTAAGTTTATGCAACACCAAAATATTTCAGTGGTCCATATTACCTATAAAGTCTATATTGCCCTCATAGATATCTGTTTTGTGTTTGTGATGGATGAAGCTTGTGACAGAGTATGCATAGAAGATCATGGAAATAGAAGCAAACAGAAAAAAAGTTAGAAGCAAACAGAAAAAAAGTTATTAATAACTGGACAATATTGATAGACGACTTTGGCTGAATGAGTTTGAGTCGTATGACACATTTTTCTCAATGGTTTTTGTTCATGAATGAAATTGACTTGCCAAAAAATGAAAATGATTCTGAAATTCTTAACAACGGAAAGGTTGTAGTTGGTACTGCAGAATGCCAATTTATGAAATTGTGTGCATTCAGAATGATAGTTTCCTGTTTCTATATATTTCTGGATAATGTTGGCAAAAATTGCAGCAGCGATCTGCAAACAATGGAGCATCAGTCGCCCAAAATGTATATTGAAAGAGATATGCATCCCTCTCATGGTAAGACAGAAAGATACTACAGCAGGACCTGCTTGATACAGAGAAAGGTATTCTACAACAACTGCATCGCTTCAGCACAAAACAAGTTGAGTCAGCTATATGAATCCTCACTGACCGTGTCACTCCTTATAAGCTCATCTCAGGCCAATATTATACGAAAAATAAAAGATCTGGCAGCATAACTAGATACACTTCGGTGTTGAACTTTATCAGGTTTCTCTTCCTTGCAATTTTGAGGAAGCTTTTTTGTTGTAACTTTCATTTGTAGGATTTTGCATTGTTAAACGAAATCGCCACTACAGGTTGATGAAGCCCAACTACGATGAACCCATTTCTGACAAAAGAGGGGTCTTTCATAAGATCTAGAAGCTATGCTTACAGCTTGTTTAGGAGGTGTATGGTGATTTGGGACAAGTTTTGATAACTGGAGTCTCAACTGTAGAACCTCCTCTATCTTTCGTTGTCGTTTAAGCTATCCTGATGAGATCTGGTTGATCTTCTTGTGTTGATGGGCAAATATGTGTGATATCTTATTTTGGAGGAATAAGACAGGCTCTCTCACCTGCAGCTCCCAAGGATAGTGTTTGATGAATTTCAACCTTCTAATTGTACCTACTCATTTGAGTCATTTCTGGATTTGCTAATGACTGCTACCTTGATCTCTGGCAGAATTGAAAAGTTTCAATGAATTCTTTGAAGAGAACTCATTTGGTTGTAGTCTTTTTGTGTTCCTTTTAAAAAAACTGTTTTCCTACATTTCTCTTTTCTCATACTCCCTCCATTTCAATTTGTTTGTTTGATTTGATACGGAGTTTAAAAAAGTAAAAGAAGACTTTTGAATCTTGTGGTTGTTAACTAACGATATGTAGAATGTACCATGTCATTAATTCTTGTGGTTTTAAACGTCTCATATGAAAAGTTGGAAATGGAAAGAGTATTATTATTTTCTGTTTCCTTGGCATTTTGTTTACTTTCTTCATTAGTTTTATTTGTTCTTCATCTTGTTTAACCACCACCATCAGCAACCACATTCACCACGGATCTCTACCCCACAACCACCACATTTCACCACCAACGACCACCCACCTCTAGCATCAGTCACTGTTGCTAGCCGCAACTGAACAACATTCATATTTGGTCATTGTTGCACAATCACCACCATCAGCCACATTTTCTGGAAAAGGGTCAAATATGCCCTTAAAGGCCAATATTTGGTCCAAATTTGTGCTTTATTTAAATGACAACCACCAAATAACCCAACCAGATAATTAATAAGTGAAAAAGGGTCAAATATGCTCTTAAAGTATGTGAAATAGAGCAAATATGTCATTCGATCAACTGTATAAGTTTTGTGTTTTGGTAATTTGGACAAGACCACAGGTAACACACTTTTGGAGAATGATTACTCAAAAGATCAATGCTACCATTTCTGATTACTCCAATAATATAACTTCATCAACTCCAATGAGTTCTCCCTGTAAACTTTTTAGTTCTGTATTATAATTGTACATCAGATAGTGTCTCATAGTAAATGACAAGTACATTATTTCAAGCCAATACCAATACATAGTCAAGGATTTTGATATCTGGAGACATTCACATTTGCAAGTTGGAGAAGGTTCAGCTTTCGAAATGAGCAGGAGTTTCCTTCAAGTTTGAGATTTCTTCAAGGAATTCCGTCCCCAATTTCTGTGACTGCAACAATCGTATTCA
>JAJOOR010013490.1:0-35014 GCA_036250505.1 Solanum acaule | reverse complement strand
AGACAAGAGAGAATTTTCTTGTTCTTCCAAGTATATTCAAGTGTTTTCTAAATCTTCAAGTGCATAACACATCCTCAAGACCTCTATTTATATTGTTATAAGAGGCATACAAAAAGATAGCAATAAGCATGATATTAATTATTGAGAATGTGGGGAAGATTAAAGGGTGTGGAAGATAAATGAGGAGATGGTGGAGGTGTGAGTATTATTACACATAATGGTGAAATTATATCTTGAAGTTATGGACATCCACATTAATCAACAAAACATTAATTATAAACAAATAATAATTATATTAAAAAATGTGCAAAAAAATGAGAAAAAAAAATTAGGAATGGAGGGTATAAAGAGGTGCCACATAACCTCATCTATGTTTCTCCTTTATATATATATATATGATTGAAACGTAGAAACTATGTAATTGATAACAAATTTTTATAACATTACGGTATAATTATTTAAGTATCATATCATCATTGTCTTGTAATTTAAGTTGAATATCAAGCAATTGCTTTGCGTAATTAACATAACAACATCAAGAAAATTAGATTTTCTTTTTATTGTACACGCAATCCCATAATAGTGTTGTAGTGTACTTGGACCACATTTACTCATCAATATACTTTATATTACATTTTATATACTTTTTTCGAAGAATAAGATAATAGAAAAGGACAACAAATAAACGTATTTCCAAGTTTTTTTTTTCTCACTTAGAGAGAACAAATCAAACTAGAAAACTAAACTTTTCTTTCTTTTTAATTAGCTTTTGTAGAGCTTTGATTCCCCACCACTTTATGAAGAAGAAGATTTGTGTAGTCAATTTCAAAAAAATTTGCCTATATTCTAATTATTATAATTTTTGTAATTTAAAGTATAGTTTAATGATTCACATTTTCAACTCAATTTTATGATATATAATCATGATAATTTAGAACAAGTATAATTATCAAAAAAATTGCCTATATTCTAATTATTTTGGTGGCGATTCATGTATTAAAGGAAAACAGAGTTTTATTGTCCCAGTTTGCCAGTTCAGACTTTTGTTCATGTTTACGAAGACTAAGCTCTCGTCAGATCATAGATTTTAAAAGTAATTTACTTCTTTATTGTCCATGAAATTTGTTCATGTTTTCTTAAAATTTATATTCAACAAAATTTCAGGTTTGAGTGGAAAGTTACTTTCACTTATAAAACTTCAATTTTAAAAAATAAAATAAAATGCATTTCCAAATATAACTTCAAGTCTCAAAACTAGTTTTCAACACAATATTTATTTATTTTTTTGAAAAAATTCAATTAAATTTATAATAAGACCCTAGCTAAAAATTAGGAATAAAAAGGAGTACTTTTTCATATGGGAAGACTAATGATCAATTTTATTCCTAAGATTTTTCATTTTGAAATTATATATAATGAAGTTTAAATTTAATCTAACAACTCCATACTGGTGACGATTATTATCTCTCTGTTTCAATGTCCTTATTCCTTCTTCTTTTTTTTGTGGGTACGTATCACATATTATCCACACAATGTCACATATGGGTCTCCGATTTATTATTTTCTAAAAAACATTATTTCTTACTTGTAAGTTGCATGCTACACCACATGCTTTTAATAAATAACCAAAAAGATCAAACTTTCAATTTCGTTTTTAACTATTACAAATATAATATATATATATACTTCTGTTATCCCAATTTATTTGATACTTGAATGACATATAATATGTAACAATAACATTAACCTTTTGTTTTTATTCTTAATGATATAATTTCTAGCAATATATATAATACATTTTAAAAAGTTTTTATCTTTTTTTTTTAAAATTCGTGCTTAGTCAAATACGTTGTTCATATTCAAATGAGAGTAAGAAACTAGATCGGCTTTTTTCATCTTTTTGAGCGTTTTTTTCCACAGTCTATTTAGAAGTCGAAGATGCATCCTTCTTCGACTAGTTGAGTAATACCAATACTAAAATAAGGATCCTGATCCATAAGTATTAGGAAATAAAGAAGAAAAATAATAAAATTGAAGAAGACGACCATGGAGGAGACGCACTATATCAGGAAATAAAGAAGAAGAAAAATAAAATTGAAGAAGACGACTATGGAAGAGACGCACTATACCTATTTAGTAGTTTGAATTTGATCCTTTTGAAAATCAAATTGATATGAAAATTGTAACTGATAAGATTGTGGAGTGAAATTAGGGAGAGATTAAAGGAGTGAAAAAAGGAAGAAAATCGTGTGTTAAGGCTGGGATACTTATGTATCCGGCTGAGTTGAGAATTGGGGAAAATTAAGAGATTTTGAAAATATTTTAAATTGATAGGAAATAATGAAAATTATGGAAAATAAAGGTGTGTATATAAGGAATTTATCCTTCTTTTAATCTATACTTTTAATTCTAATAATGTTCCTAGAGATGCTTTCCAATTTCCATCCAAAATTTGTCTATTAAATTTGTAGTCATGGGGCATATGTGCCACTTATTCCCTGCCTAACTTGGGCATAAGGTCCCAAAATCAATTTCATACTAATTT
Organism: Solanum acaule; assembly: GCA_036250505.1. Classification (NCBI taxonomy): domain Eukaryota; kingdom Viridiplantae; phylum Streptophyta; class Magnoliopsida; order Solanales; family Solanaceae; genus Solanum; species Solanum acaule. Next base: position 32,469 of record JAJOOR010013490.1, on the reverse strand, counting down.
GCTTATTCACCTAACGTTTTATTTATTTGAACACTATTAATAAACATATTTATGTTTCAGTGAAATATTATTTGGAGATCAAGTCAATTTTTCTCTATAACTAAAGAGATAATTAAACTATGAATATATCTCAATCCCTAAATATATTATTCAAAAGGAATAAGAAGTCTTTTCTTTTCTCCCCCAGTCTTATTCTTCTTATTATATTATATAATTTGATAACAAAAACTGATTTTTACACTATTATTGAATTTTAAAGATCAATAGTAGATTAATAATTAAAATACCCATACAATTACTTAGAGAATGGGACAGGTCCACGTGTAATTAACTGTGAGCCCTTGTTTGTTGAAAAGGTTCTTTAAATTAAACTATCTACGTGGAGATTCTACTGATTTTAATTAAAAGAAAGGAAAGAAGTCCAAGGAAAGTGATGAAAGGTTGAGAATTCACGCGCTATGAGAAGCGCGTGTAAAGGTAGAACAAAATCGAAATACTTTTTTCGTTCCAAAATAAGTGTCATCTAAATCTAAATTAATGTTTAAGAAATTAACAAATATTGTCTTTTCAAAATTTGTATAAATAATAGTTGAAAACATTGTTATTTTTATTTCCTTTAATATTTTAATAAGATAACACTTATTTTGAGACGGAGACGAAGTATGTGCACACTTTGTGAAATTGTCTTATAGAATATGGTGAGGGAGTGGACAGGTTGAAGCCCCACCTAATCTTATTCATCCAACAGTTAGTATCACCCCAACTTTAATCTAACGGTGTAGATATTAGTTGTTGCATTAAAGGCAGCTAAGACAAAAGTGTCCTTAAAAAGAAAATAAAAAAGAATTCAAAGACATTAAAAAAAGGGATATTAAACAGCACTTGCAACTTATCATCTGTTCAATAAAAATAATAATAGTAATTAAATAGTACTTCAATCTGATCTTAATTAATTAGACTTGAGCATGCTATTTAGGAAGTTATTTTTTTTATACTTTGTATGCAATCAAATTAAAATAAAGGGTAAAAGGTCAAATATGCCCCTAAACTATTTGAAAAGGTCTAGATATACCCTCCATTTAAAGTTTGGCTCATTCATGCCTTCGCCGTCCAACTTTTCGTCTAGATAAGTCCTTGTGGGCGTTAGTTCGCCTGCTGGACATATCCAACTCATTTTCAATTACTTTAAATGCCACATGGAATTGCCATGTCATTTTGACTTTACCACATGACATTTATATGAAAATGGAAATGGATCAATTATGCGCCTAAAAAATTCGAACCCATAATTCAACCCCCCTTTAAAATAAACTACCCGACCCATTTTCAATAATTTTGTTTAAATTTTTATTTTTTTCGGTAAATTCCGAAAATGAGTAATTGATTAATAAAAATAGGAAAAATATGAAAAAAAATATAAGATTAATGCCAAAAATTCACAAATAAATATTGTAACCTTAATTTCAACAATTTTTTTAGATTTTTTTTTCCCGGTAAATCCCGAAAATGAGTAATTGATTAATAAAAAATATGAAAAAAAAAATTAACGCCAAAAAATCACAAATAAATATAGTAACCTTAAATTCAAAAATTTCAACAATTTTTTTTAATAAATTACTCATTTTCGGGATTTGCCGAAAAAAATAAAAAAAATTGAATTTAAGGTTACTATATTTATTTGTGATTTTTTGGCGTTAATTTTATATATTTTTCATTTTTTTATTAATCAATTACCCATTTTTGGGATTTACCGAAAAAAATAAAAATTTAAACAAAATTATTGAAAATGGGTCGGATAGTTTATTTAAAAGGGGGGTTGATTTATGGGTTCGAATTTTTTAGGGGCATAATTGATCCCTTTTCATTTTCATATAAATGTCATGTGGTAAAGTCAAAATGACATGACAATTCTATGTGGCATTTAAAGAAATGGAAAATGAGTTGGATATGTCCAGCAGGCGAACTAACGCCCATAAGGGCATATCTAGACGAAAAATTGGACAACGAGGGCATGAGTGAGCCAAACTTTAAACGGAGGGTATATCTAGACCTTTTCAAATAGTTTAGGAGCATATTTTACCCTTTACCCTAAAATAAATAAAGTTGAAATGGAGGGGAGGAAATATAACCTTAATATTGTGTCATTTTATTTCTGTTTATTCCTTTCTTTAATTTGTTGTTGCCTGGGCTCGAAATTTAAGAAAATTGATAAGATTTTTCAGTCTTACGATTTCGAATTTAAGACATGTGAAAGATATCAATCTTAAATTTTTTTATTAATATTATAATTTTAAACATGTTTGATAGAAAGTTAAAAAAAAATATAAAAAAAAATATACATACTTTTTAAACGAATAGATGCAGTAATAATCCATATTACTAAAACAGTAAACGGCGTTGGATATAACTAATTTTAGTATTGTTTTTTCCCCTCACATTATTCTGTACTAAAATAATTAAAAAAAATAATGAAGCACTTTAAATTTAAAAAAAAAATAAAAAAATAATGAAACACATTTTTTTTTTTGGCTGAAACGTGGCTAATATTTACAAAAGATAGCAATAATAAAAGTTTTGAGTCAAAAGTCATAGCAAATTAGTGTGTGAAGAGGGTATTTGACATTATTTTCATGTTGAATGAATTACGTAAAATGGTGGCGTATGCTTTAGGCGGCTTTAATATTCCTTGTGATCCATAAAAATAGTTGTTCCATATTAGTTGTCTATATTAATTTTTTTATATTATTTTTATAATTTTTTTTAAAAAAATGTTTATATTTATTTGTAAAATTTTCATAATATTTTGTAAAGGGTGAATTAGTAAGGTTATTTTTTTATTTATGATTTCTTAATATATGTAAAAGAAAATATTCAACTAATATTGGAGGAGCGAATATTGCTTCTTCGATACATTGCTAGAAATGGTATCTAAATATCCTCTGTTATACTTTTAAAACTTTGATACCCCTATCGTCTAATTTTTGGAGCATTATACCCTTTGGACTAATGGAGGGACACGTGTCAAGATCTTAACGACCTATCCAAAATTTATTTCATTTTTATTTTAAATTAAAAAATTGATCCAATAAAAAACCCACCCAAATAATTTTAGACCGCACTGAAATAAATTTCATTTTTCCTTTCTTCTCTAGTCCAAGAACCATTTACACAACAGAACTGCAGCGACTCCATCTACTTCGGCGAAGCTCCAGATACGAAACCATCTCTAACTGCTATCGAACCGAACCTCCCTCGCTCCAGCGAAATTAGTGAGATAGTGACCCTTAATTCACCATGAAACCTGACCACCACTAATCCATCTCTCCCTCACCGTTGCTCCAACATCTCCGGCTAACCAAACCAGGGACCTTCGAATGGAGTTATAGTCGGAAAACTCAATAACATTTTTAGATGGTTGAAACTTTAAAAAATGAAGATTGTAGGGCTGAAAGCTAAGAAAGGAGATCTGTGAAAATTCAAAAATCAACCATACATTCAACAATCACAGTACAGTGAGAAATATAAAATAAAATCAGTCATACATCAGGCAAGAAAAATATGGGAGGATAGGGAACAAACATACCTCTAGCTCTCTTTACAGAGCTTCAACAATGGAGGTCAAGAAGATACTCCGTAACCCGTAGCTAATTTGTGACGTGAGAATGTTCACATTTCAAAATGTACCATAAAAAAGGATTTATGGGTAATCAAGAAGAAAAACGACGGATAATTGCCTCTAACACCAAAAAAAATCAAACTCAATTTCATCAACTGAAAACCACCCAAAGTGCTACCCATACATTGAATGAGTTTCCAACTCTGTTTCTGTCCTTTATTCTGTTAAAAAAAAAAAAAAGAGTTAGTGGATCTTACTAAATGTTGTGTTGATGAGAATATCTTAAAGTGGAGTATGCAATGAGATTTAACTTAAGAACAAAAGAAAATCTCTAATGGATTCTCTGTTAGAAAGGAAAAGATCATAGATGAACAGATGATGGTCTATTGGGGTTTTGGTTATAATTTCGGTGCGGGTCAAATATTATTCGGATGGGTTTTTTATTATTCGGATTAATTTCTTAATTGGAAATAAAAATTGAATAAATTTTGAATAGGTTGTTAAGATCAAAGAATGGCCTATAATTGTCATTGTCCCCATTTTGTCGACAGTGATATTTGTGATCGTTTCTGTCCTTGAAACCAAAAATAAAGGACGTTTACGATTTAATTAAAAATCAATTTAAATTGAAAATTATATTCAATCGATTAAATGAATTAATTTTTATTTATTAGGACATCATAATTGTAGTTGTATTCTATATTAGAATTCATGCTTATAGTTTATCTGATGAAGAGTTTGTATTCAACTACATCTTTGTATAATCTGTATATGTTGAAAAAAATGAAAATATATATTGAAAAAAAGCATTACATGTTGACGAAGAGACAAAACACTCTACCATAATGAGTTACAGTTTGAATTAAAGTCAAGTACAATCAATTTTATTACTACATTTTTTACTGTTCTCCTGTGATATAATTCCTAAATTGGCCTTTTAAATTTAGTGGACACTCTAACGTAGACTTTGAAGGTAGAAAAAAAAAAATTAAAGTAAAGGATTTCAACGCATCATTAATTAATTGGCATATAATATTGCGTCTTTATTAGAGTACTATTTTCCCATTTTAAAATTAGTGGGCAATTAGCTGTCATCCGATCTAGCTACGTATTTAATTTTTCCTTTAATAAGATTATTAATTACTATAGTCTATAGGTTTACTACCTTATTCCCCTAAGTTGTATAATTGTGGTGTTTTCCCCTTTTTTATTTTTATCTTTTTTCTCTTCATATTTTATAAAACATTTTTTTAGTCCTTTTAGTTTAAATCATAGAATTTGCTATAATGTTGGAGAAGATTCCTCTTTTGTTTTTAATCTTAACAGCAACATTACTCTAATAAAGCAGGTTAACAACCTCTTTTGTTCTCTATAATCAAACAAGTTTAATTTTTAAACACTTCAAAATAAACCACCAAATATTTCTTTTTTCCACACCTATTATTAACAACTTATTCATCTTTGGTATGAACTTGTACAAGTGGAGAAATATTTCACCTTTTTCTCTCTCTAAAGTTTTTGGTAATTGATGTATAGTAAGATCTTAAATATTAGTATATAGTTGTATGATTTTCATTTTATGAATTTTAAATTAAATTTATGTTGATTTTTTTATTTTGAGAGAATACATTTAATTATAAAAATCATTTTATTTCTAAAGCTCGAATTCATAATTTCAAATTAATGACTGAGGAATACTTACCAACTAACATAACCTTTAATTGGTATAGACATTGACGATTAGAAGATTAGTGGAGTACTAAATTATAAAATAACTTATTTAAGTGAACCTTATAGTTGACTCGCAATAATTTTGAATGCATTTTTACTATTTGCGTTCTTTTATAACTAAAAAAAGCCATTTTTTTTAGGTTGGAAAAACAGGTACCTCATAGCTGATTAGTTATATTACTTTGTCAGTATACGTGTCATCTCCCTTGTGGTTAAATCAGATAATGTTAAGAACATGAAGAAGTGTCAAATGGTTCCTACATTTTTATTTTTTAAAGTGATTTTAAAAGAACGAAAACAAGAACAGGGTTCTTTTATAATAATTTATTAAGAAGAAAATGTGTTTAAAAAGAAAAAATAATATACTTATTTGGAAAATGTTATTTTGATCCATTTAGTAACTATAGGGGCATTTCTGAACCAAAATATTGACTGCAAGGACATTTTTGAACCAAAGTATTGACTGCAAGAGTATTTTTGAGTCAAACTATAAACGGATGACATTTTTGTTCCTTTCTCATAATTTAAGGGGATTTTTGACCCTTTTCCTTTTTTTTAATAATGTGTGAGTGTGGCAATCCATCTTCCTTCGAGCTACTTCATCTGTTTTGTTTTTATTTGTCTAATATAACTTAAAATAGTCATTCATTTTTATTTGTTTTGTTTGAAAAATTAAAAGATAATTTATTATTTTGTGTCCAGTTTATCTTTGCTATTATCTACTTTTTATTTTTTAAAATTTAGATGATTTATAATTAATTAGAGTGATATAATAAAAATTAATCCTCTAATTATTGTTTCTTAAGAGGTGTACTAAAATGGGATAAATGATTTAATTTTTTATAAATCCTTTTAAGTTTATCAAGTGAAATATATTAAGTTTAGGAAAAAGGATCAAGGATAAAGGATTTAACTTCATTTTTTTCGGAAATTCGCATCACTTGTCAAATTAAATATCTATTTAAATATTTTCCGAAATAAGTATGAAGTGTAATATTTATTAAAAACGAACATCTTCTACGTAAATTATTTGATTGGCTGGACATACCATATAAATATTCCCTTTTTTTATGTCATGGTGCAATACAATATGTACAAAATAATGGGCCGACGTTGTGAACGCACATTTTATATATAATTAGAAAAAGGCTATCGGTGATATGAATAATGTTAACGTAGACCAAGTGTGGACCAAATATTTTTGCAAAAAGAAGCAACTTGATTTTCTTTTAAGGAAAATAAATAAATTAAATTAGGTAGTACGTCAAATTGTTATAATTAAATAGAAACTGACACAAGTAGTAGATACACTTATCCTAACTAGATTTTTTTTCTTGATTTAAGTTTGATCAAAGATAATGTGTAAACTAATGAACATTTTTTTTTTCAAGGAAGAAACCATTTTTTAAGCACGACCTAAAAGATAAGAGGTACTTGCAAGAAAAATATTCACTATGCTTATTACATGGTGAAATTATATAAATCAAACAAATGGAAAATCAGACCCTATTTGTGGAATTGCATTGAATATTTATGTTGGATTGAATTGAAATCATGATATGAAGTGCGACAATGATAAATCACATCTCTCTCTATATATATATATATATATTTTTTTTATAAACAAATATTTGTGATTACAAACTTTCAAATAAACATAATTTTATGAAGATTCATTAGTCAGTAATAGTATTAATTACTAGTTATTCTTTAGTAAAATTTCTTCAGATGGTACGAAAAATTTCTTCACGCTGAACATGAGTGTTTTTTAAAAAAACAAAATTTAAAATGATGAGTCTTTTCTTACAAAATATAAACTTATTTGTCAAGTGTTACATTTAAAAAAAAATTGAAATCATAATTTGAAATCTCATGTAATATTTAAAAAAAAATAATAATAATAATAATGAAAATTTGAATGATTTTCAATTAAGATCCCAAATCATGTATCCAAACACTGATTTAAAAGGATGACTTCATACAACAACCAAACACAAGCTAAAACTTTTTAGTACAATCATACTATTTTACAAATCAATTACAAGTAGTCGAAGATATGTATCAAACATACGTATCTTGTTCTTTTCGCAACGATTGTTAAATATTTTTTGTAGTGAAATAAATTAAATCTAACGTAAAGTGGGAATAAGAGAAGGATTGCTGGACACAGTTTACACATTCTCTATCTTAATTAATTCTTGAACTAGGCCAACCTCAAAGGTAAGTAACATTTAAAATTCAAGAAAAAAGAAACTTGCATGATTTTTGGAATTATAATACGTATACACATATAAGAATTTATATCTTATAGATGCTCCAAATTAGTAGTTAAATCTTTTATGGGAGGTTTCAGAATTAATCTAAAACTAAGAAAAGCTGGACACAACGTCATAGCATAAATCTTTGTAGATTATTTCTTGCTTATATATATGTAGGCATCTTTTCAGAATTGCAAATGTAATTCGACAATTGCTAGTTCATTTTTATTGTTATAAGTAGGACCACAAAATAGAGTTATGATTGTTGAAGAAGGTTCTTGGATACTTCTTGATTGATGGTTTCAATTTTTAATGAACTAGTTAAAACATTTTATCCTAAAATCACAAAACAATATTTTAATAACAACTAATAATTATACAATTACATGCTACCATAATTTGTTAAACTATAACTAATTACGAAGATTCATCAATAAAAAAAACGTTCCGGGATTTTTATTATTAAATTAAAATTTTGAGATAAGTTTTAAAATCTTAATTAGGCCAATGTTTATATTTTGGGCCAAAAGAAGGTCTAAAAGATATTTTGAAATTTAGAGATTTGATTTTCAGAATATCTCAAAAAATAGATCTATTCTATGACTAAACAGATAGTTGATTTATTTATTATTTATTGAAAAAGCAAAATCAATAGACAAACAGGAGCAAAATAATTTTAGTTAGTAAAAATCATAACGTAGATGAAAGAAATGTAGTTTGCGTCAAAACCTAACAATTAGTTGTACATCTCAATATCGTGAGTAGTGGTGCAGTGGCCGGGGGTATTGCTCCACTCATAATGAGAGGTTTTGGTTCGAACTTTGGGCATAGATAAAATCCCTTTCGAAGCGTTATCCAGAGGCGAATGCACGTGTCTCCATGAGGATGCATGTGCACCCATTAACTTCGAAAAATTATGTACATATATACCTTGAGCTATGACATATATTTTAGTATGCACCCAAATACACTAGAACTATTTGGGTGCATTAGTTTAAAGGCTCCCCACCTCTAAAGTGAGGGGACTAGTTAGTACATTAGTTTTATATTCTTATGTGTTGTACAATTATCATACGAATCGACATTGAGTGACATGCTTTAACTAATGTGCATTAACTATTGATAGTGCATCCGTCGTCCTCAAATCCTGGATTCACCTCTAGCGTCACCCTCGAATGAGCCCTCAAATGTACAATTCAAATTTAGTTGACGCTTCAACGTGGGTATCAATTAATTTTTTTTTACTAAAAAAAGTAGTACATCTCAAGAGGGGTGTTGACATTTATTCCAATGAATTCAATGAAGGTAGATCGAATTGGCATATGCTTGAGTCGTCTTTTAATTAAGTTTTGTCCAAAGAATCCCTTCAATATATATAGTACAATGAAAGGTGCCACTATTTTGTACTTTGACACCTTTAATGCGATTTCTTTCTAAGTTATTAGTCATATATGTATGTACACAAAATTTATTATTTACTTGTTTAATCACTCCTTAAAAAAATTAATTTTGGCCTAAAATATGTTATCGTAGAAATATCGTGGATTTTGGACATTTGAATTGGTCTCCGTGTGTAATTTTAACAATTCTCAATTCATGAACTATCTTAGAAATTGAGTTTCGAATCTGGTCCGCAAATGATAAACTTCTAAAATAAAAAGCATGTTTAACATTGCAATTAGGAGTCTAGAAACACTTATTTTGAGAAAAAAACATTTATTTTTAAAAAAAAATAGGTGTTTGGCAAACCTGTAAAGGAGCTTTTAAATAGAAGCAAATCAGTTTTTCTACAGTTGGGAAAAAGCTAAAAATTTCTTCTTCTCAAAAAATAAAAACAGAAGCAGAAAATTATTTTTTTCAAGACTAATATATCTCTTATTAATTAATTAACATATCTCATATGTTTGGTTAAGTTCCATTTAATAATTTTATTTTTTATTTGTATATAATAAATTTGATATTTTATTTTCCATTTAATTATTATTTATTATTTTACGTATTATTTTACAAAATTAGAAAATAAGGAAAAAGTAACAATAATATTTTTGAAAGATTAGGAAAAAGAAAAAAAATAACAATTAAAGATTTCTAGCCTTCAAAAAATTGTATAATATTGATTGAAAATTTGATTATGAACATTTTTTTTTTTTTTTTTTTGTAATAGATGTTTAAACTAGTTTCTCTCTATAAAGTAATCTTAATATCAAAAGTACATTTATACTTGCCCTTAGTCGTAATTTGACTCTCAAAAGCAATTTTAAAAAAAGATTAGTCAAACACAATTTGCTTATAAAAAACAATTTTCAAATGAATTAGTCAAACACAAATTGTGTTTTTAGAAAAGTACTTTTCTGAACAATTATTTTTAAAAAGTGCTTCTGAAAATAAACAGTTTTTAACAACAATGTCAAACAAGCCCTAAGTGTCACTTTGTTTGATATGCTAAAAATCCAATAATTTGCGATATTTTCTCTGATTATTATATATATAGGAGAGAGTTTTGTTGAAGCAAGCACGTCTCCGTCGACGTGCCTGCTTCAACATGTTTTGAAAAAAAAAAATTTATTTTTTTGGTTCTACTTCAATTTAATCAGTAATTTAAAAATTTTACTTTCCAAAAAAGAAAATTGAAAAATTTATTTCTTTAGTTCTACTTTATTTTAATTAGAGTATAATTTTTTTGAAATTATGAAATCCGTTTTAGCTATCACTTAAATTCAAGACTTCACGCTGAAATAGGCATGTGTCCGTCGACGTGCCTGCTTCAGCGTGTTTTGAAAAAAAATTAAAAAATTATTTCTTTTGTTCTACTTAATTTAATTAGTGTATACTTTTTTCAAAATTATGGAATCTGTTTTAGCCATGACTTTTAGTTTTAAATTCATATTCTATAGTTATTGCTTTATTATTTTGAATTTCGGCAATATTTATTTATATCTTATAACTACTTTGAGTAAATAATGTGTAAGTGTGTGACCATCTCATCTAAAAGCTTAAGCTGTTGAAGAGAGCACATTTTTATTATTTAATTATATTCTTAACACGCCCCCTCACGTGCGGGCCTGAATTTTTTTCATGGGCCAAGCATATGAAGATTATTTTTGATTTGAGTGGCGGTGAGATTCGATCTCAAGACCTCAGCCTGCTCTGATACCTTGTTGAAGTGTGTGGCCATCTCATCTAAAAATTTAAATTGTTAGAGAGAGCATACTTTTATTATTTAATTATATTCTCAACAAATAATCAATGATCGATGACGAAAAATGCTTTTAAGTATGGATCTCTTCACATTAAATTTGCTCAAATAAAAGTAATTAACAATTTAAATATCTAAAAATCATATTAAAATTTAATCACCTTTCTAAATTTTACTTATATCACATAAATTAAAATAAAAAAGTACTAAAATATTGAGCCCGTGCAGTGCACCGGCACATGTGTATCGTTTTCTTATTTAATAAGAGGGAGTTGAGGGAGAGCGAACAGGGCTCCGTCAACATATGTGTTTGTTGACATTAACTTTATCTTGAGAGCAATTTAGTTATTTGGTATTTCTTTATATATCAATTTTCTTGTACCTTAGGCTTAAATAATTGGTTTTGTACACTCAATGACAATAACGTTAGATATCTTTTCATAAAATGTCATTTGTATCCTACTTTTCTATAATGGGCACAGAAGGATAGTTATGTAAATGTGATAAAATCAAGCATTGTCGTCGTTCGTGGAGAATGAGCCATACTGTAGCTTCCATACAAACATTTTTGCTCCTTTACAAATTTGCCCACACCTTTCATACTTTCAATCTTTTACCAACTTTTCAACCGTTCTACTTTCTTCGGCGATCTTTATCTGTTTTAATGATGGTATTCATAAACCTCTAATTTTCCTTTATGGTACTTATTGGTAGTTTAAATGCTTTCTAATTTCATAAATAACGTGCATATGCATCAATCTTCATTTTAAGAATTACACCTATCTTTTTAATTTCTTCGTCTAATTTTGATTTGACATAAAATTTAATTAAAAATAACAAACTATGAATCGTGTGATATCAAACTAAAGATATGTAAAATATATCAAAAATCTTGTGGTATGACACATGTTACGTAGTAAGTAAAGAAATCCAAAAAAAGAAGAAGATATTATTTCTTAAATGGATTAAAAAGAAAAGTAAGACAATCAAATTAAAACAAAGAGAATAATAAATTTAATATTTTTTTAATTTCTTATTAAATACACTATCCACAATCTTTTATAAACCCAATGGAGTTTTCTCTTATTATATAAGTGGCAATTAGACATCAAGCAGCAAGCACACCGTCGACACTTGAGAGCTTTAAGCTTTAATTGGATTGTACTATATGTTATATTGTATGAACATGTTCCATAATAGACAAAAAAAAACACCTCCTCTGTTTATCTCTTTTTCATGTGGGTCTCCTGTGAGAGTTACCAACTTCAACATATTTATTTTCGAGAAGAAAATGTCTCTAATTGCTCCATTATAATTTAATTATTTATCAAGTAAAAGAGGTAATTAATAATTTTTTAAAATATTAAATAGGTACTACTTAATTTTTCATTTATTTGTCCATCTATTAATCTATAAATTAATTTTTATTTCGAATATTAATGTTAAATCGTTAATATTATATTATTATTACAAAGATGTATGTCACGACCCAACCCACCAGGCCGTGCGGACACCCACTCTATTACCTAAGTAGGAGAACCCTCATATCTCAATAGTTAAACATGCGGAATTTAAAGAAAATAGAGATAAGTACAATAGTATGATTTTATAAATAATATCCTTAGACATACTTTTCAGTTAAAACTTGTAAATTAATTTAACAACTCCCATGGATCTAGTCTAAACTGGTACAAGAGCTACGAAGAGTACAGATAAATAAAAGACACAGCTCCCATCATGCGGAAGGAAAAAAAGAAGCTGCTGGAGAATTTCTTCGTCTTCTCCTAATGAAATGTCACTAATCCTGCATCCAGACTATGCCAAAAAAAGGCATAGCAAGAGTAGTATCAGTACAAACAAACGTATTGGTAGGCATCATCGGTCAACCCGACGCCCACCCACATAACGTATGAAATCGACTAGTAAGAAATATACAATAAATCACTCGCTTCTCCACCTTTTTTCTTCTCTTGAACACCTCCAATTTATACTACCACCTTTTACTACCAACCACTCCTCAATCAAGACACTCACTAGTTTATCAATCACAACCTAGTCATTCTAACACATTGTTAAATCCCTAAATGCACCCACTAGTATTTCAACTAACCATTCACGTCGTACCCTTACTTCCTCGTCACATTACTCAACAATGGTCACATAGTACACTATATCAAACTTCCTTACCACTAAACCCAATCTATTTCCCCAAGCTGAAATCCACCTAAGCACAATTCATCCCATATGCTACCTCTACTTCTCGCCATTACAACTCACGAACAACCCTTGCTATCCATTACTTGCCCCTTGAACGCTTTGCCCTTCCACTATACCAAACAAGTTCGCTCAACACAAAGAACAATCAATCATAAGCCGCCATAACATATACCCACTAAGTGCAACATATATGAGTTAATTCAACAGTATCATCACATGCATATATTGAGCATATACAATATCATCAACGTGAAGAACAATAACGCATTTCACGTTTCTCAAGCTATCCAATTATGCAAATCATTGGTCCTCTCATGGAACCCAAATCCAAACAGTTAGCATATCGAAACATGGTACCCGATCCAATGATTATGTCGTAACGTGATAATCGATCCCATAATTATGCTGGAACGTGGCAACTGATCCAAGTTAGTTATGCCGAAACGTGGCAACCGATCTATTCAACACACCACAATCATAATCACAAGTATATCCTCAAGATCATACAATTAAGTCATGATTTCATGGTAGCCATCATTCATCTATCTCATTTACAACAAATGTGATCAATAATGCAGCATTCATATACATACATGTATCAAAATGAAGCAAAAACAAACATACATCACACAATCATAAAATCACAACCATCACCTAGGATTATTCATCAACACGCCTCATGCAAACCCTAATTCGACCATACTCAGCCCTAATTCATCGTCTAAGGCTTCTTTCTAGGGTTTAAATCATAAATCATTCGGTGCGCGAAGGCCTACACATAAATCCTACCATCGATTCACATATATTACGCAGTGAGCACAAATTTAAACTACTAAATTCATAAAACCTAGCCTACCTGGGCGCCAAGCAACTGCACGGAGTTTTGGTCTTTGATTCTTGTTTCCGGAATTCGTGACGGTGATCTTGACCGAAAATTCGCAATCCATCGACATCTTCACACTAGAAATCTCTCTCTCCCTTCTTCCCAAGCTTAGAACAACTTTTCTGAGGTTTCTAGGGTGTTTTACGACTTATTTAGGTATTTTAGGAAGATAGAGAAAATAAGATTTCTCATAATTTACGTTCTGCCTTGCCTATCCCACCTTGGCGCCAACTTACCCCGCCCTGGCGCCGCCGCCCTATCGACAACAAGCCCGCTCTGGCGGGACAATGGCCCAGAATTATATTTTTTCCGGATTTTGGTTTTTCTAAATAACGACGGTTCAGATCGTTACAATGTATTATTGAATTTAAAAAATCAAAAATACCACAAATAAATATTAATACCAATTTCTAAATAATGATGATTGGGTCAGTACAAAGAAGGCTTCCCCTTTCTATTTTTTTTTTAAAAAAGAAGCAGTGGTAATATATGCGGGTGATGTTTTATTTATATAAAAATAGTTAATTCATTAGTTAAAGATTTGTTCACACATTGGAATATCAATATTGCTATAAATTTTTTTGCATACGTCACCAGCCCTAGGTTCATTTCCAACATGATATCAAATTAAATTCCATCTTAGTTTATTTTTTATTTGATATCAGGCCTTTATCTTATGTTTTTAATATTTTTTTATCCTTTCTTAGAAGTTTCACTCTTTTTGCTCTTTTAGTAATTCAAATTTTTCATCTTCAAGTTAAAAGTAAAAAGTAAGGAGTGTTTCGAGCAACTGGCTCTTGTCATTAAATTCTGACATTTCCTTCAAATTTTATTACCTATAGTATTTTGTCGGAATAAGCTGTCTTCCAATAATCGCCTTTTAGTATGTATTTTAATCTTTTTTATTTTTCTCTTCTTTTGGGATGTCAATTTAGGAAATTCATTAAAAAATTGATAAAAAAATTCTTTTAACTGGTAATACTTTTTGTATAATTTCTGAATAGCTAAATTTTAATTATAGAATTTAAAATTAGTTTAACTCAATTTAACTTTTAAAATTAATTGACTTTCAAAAAAAATATATGACAATTATGTCAAATTTCAATTTAAAAAAGATAAACCATCTACTTTTAAAATCGAAAAAAGGCCAATAATAGTAAAATTGAATAAAACATCTACATCTAAACATAAAAATTACAAGTTGTAATTTTAATATGTATGTAATATTTTAAATTGTTCAAAATACAAATAATTATAAAACCACAAATATATATATATCATGTAGTGATATATTTGCCTTATTAATTAGGAAATGTTAAACAACTCACATTTCAAATTTGTTTGGGATTTATTTAGTAACAAACAAATCTCTCAAAATAATTTGTAAGCTAATTTATTTAATAAATTTATAGTACAAATATAAAACATAAAATTAAGAAAATAAACAAAATAATTAAAATAATTTGAGGGATATTTTTGTCTTTACATAGACTTATCCCATGATATTATATCATATATATTACTAATACCTCCAAATGGAAGATATTAGTAATTCATCTTATAATCCATGAATTAGTTATACATATTCTCAAATTCCTATCAAACATAGTACTAAATAATACCACATAATACATCAACTATCTTTTTCTAATGTAGCTTACCAAACGACCCCAATGTGGCAGCTAGGACTGGGCATAGCTCGACTCGCTTGTATTTAGCTTGCCTTGGATCGATTAGAGCTTGGCTCACTTGTATTTAGTTAGCTTGGCTTGGCTCGATAAAGGCTTGGGCTTGTTCAGCCGGCATAGTTCAACTTTACTGTTTCGCTTCGGTCAAATAATATGATTACTTTAAAATTAAAATTCATTCGTTAATCTTAATTATGTTGAGAAATATCAGTTTAATAATTATTATTTGTATATTACATATAATTTTGTACTTCTAAAATTAATTTGATGCAATTAGCTTCTTTTTTATATACATTGTTACTTAAAATACTTGATAGGTGTTACTAAATGTAATTAATATTTTAAATTGAAAAATTCAATTCAAATAAATTACTAATATTATACAACTCTATAAATTTTTTGTTTTTTTTTTCGTGAAAATTTTCAATTCATGTTTAATATTAAGTTAACATCATTTGAATTGAGTTTTAATTTAATTAATACCGTTACAATTCTATCAAGTTAAAAGATAAAACTAGTAATGCTTGTATTTTTAAATCAATTTATTATAAGTTTAATTTTCTAATAACACAACATTAACACTACATAAAACTAAATATGTAATATCTGATTCACTCAAAATTGACTCAACTCGATGTTGTCAAAATAAAACTTGATTGCATGCATCGCACGTGATCTAACTTACCTTACACTAATATAACGTCGTTTTGAACTCCTCCTAACAGATATTCAGTTAAAATTAAATTGATTTTATGTAACAAAAACTATAAAAGGATTTAACACGGAGTTTAAGAAACAAAAGAAGACTTTTGAAATTTGTGATCCAAAATAAGTGATAAATATTTGTGTGGCTATAAATCACTTCATTAAGGTTAAAATGAACATTTTAAAGTTAAATTATTATTTAATATAAAAATGTGTCCTTTTTTTAGACCTACTGAAAAGAAAAGTAAGTCATATAAACTGAGAGAGAGGGAGTACTTTTATATATTAAACTCATAATTAAATGATCACCAAAAAAAATTCTTCTATATCATACAAAGAATCGTTTGATCATAAGAATTTTTTCTACTTTCTTCGTTTTTTACTAAAAATATAATTTAAACAAAATTTTATTTTCAACTTTAACTTTATAAATATGAAATGAAGTAAAAAATATGTAGAAGCTTAGATATCGTATGAATAGATTTGTTTTTTATTTTTTTAACCTTCGACTAAACCAATAGAGTTATTCTTCTATTAATCTTCATCTTATATATGTTTCCCTATTTTCTAAAGAAATTTCTTGATTAGCATATATACTTATCCTTTCTTATAAGAAAAAGTCCAAATCATTCTTGTTCATTTCAAGTAGTACCAAATATATATATCCTTTAACTATTTCCACTATCACTAAAAAAACCCTACAACACCTAAACATAAGAAAGGTTTGTGAAGGATAACATTTTTTAATGTACCAAGTCTTCTTTTATTCCCCTTTTAGGGTGTGTTTCTTGCGGGGAAAAATATTTTTCAATCTTTTTTATATATTTAATTGATTAAAATATTTTTTTTTAGATTTTTTTTTTAAATGAGAAAAATGACTTTCCTAATGAAGATAGATAAATCAAGTTCCGTAAGTAACTTCCATGTGCGTTGTCTCCTCTCCATCCATCCAACGTCCCTAACCCTCATCTCTGGACCATTTCAACCTCACAATGTTTGCTAGCTTATATAAAAATGCTCTTGAGATATTATTTATTCTTTTATTAATTTCTTACCAAAAATTTTAAAATAAGTAAAAAATTAAACTCACTTGTTTTTCCAAAATTTTTTTTTTTCATGAAATGTATTTTTCTTCCTACCAAACACACCCTAGCAAGGATATTTAAATGGTTGGTGTCCAAAAACCCAGCTCCTCTTTTTTTTTTTTTTTTTTTTTTTCTTTTTCATTTGAAATAATTCAAAATTTTCCTTCCGATTAGCTTTTATAACATAAACACAAAGTTAAATGATTAACAAGGAAATTTTCTCCTATTAGTTATAAAAAAAAAAGGTTAGTATTACTATAAGTCAAATCTAGAGTGAGGACTCTATAATAATTATTTATTAAAGTATTATTTTTTATTTATTTGTTATAAAATGTTTTATAATTGCTAAATCTTGGAATACAATACCCTAGAAATAAGGGCCCTGTTATGAGCGTACACTAAAACTTGAACTTAGCATAGAGAAAGTGTATGGATGATTATAACAACAATAATATTAACAAAGACAATGTACCTAAACTTTTAAAAAATTAAAAAAGACGAAAATCTTTGCACATAAATCTAACTTGATTTTCTTCGTGATACTAAAAGAACCAATTTCTTTAATTGAAAAAAGAAGAAGAAAATTTGCCATCTTAATTAACTGTATCCTCTTTACTGAATTTTTTATTATTCAACTAAATTAAACAAATTAATGAGTATGCTTAGAAAATCTCCACAAACTGAAAGACTAAAACTACTTGTAAGCACATGCGGAATTAGGTAGTGCCCGAAGGGATTCAATGTTACTATAGTTTTGTATATGGTTGCATGTATATTGTTATATATTCAAAATTGTGAGGATGCATGCATATTGTACGTTGAACTTATAATTGTTAAAATAAAGACGTATAAGAAAATAAAAGTAACATCGTGAAACATAATATCTTCGTTGAAATATAAACAAGGCAACATGTACTTGAAAAAAGTTATGCCACACATTGTTCACGATTTCTTTTAGAAAAATCCAAAAAAAAAATAAAAGTACTACTACTAGATTGAATTAGACGGTAAGGAAAATGTTACAATTAGTAGGATCAGTTATTAAAGAAATATTTAAAGCACATATTAATTATAATTTATGTATATGTACAAAGACTTTATCTGAAAAAATTGAAATTGAAAAATCTGATTATAATTTTATTAATTTATAAATTTACAAATCCAATACAAATAATTCAATTTAATATTTAAAAAACTCGAAACAACTCAGTCCGTACACCCCTGTATAGAAGAATAACACAGTTGTGGAGGAAGGTTCTTGGATACTTCTTGTGCAAAAATATATTTGTCACTATATATCCTCACAAGCTCTAATGTATACAAACAGTAACTCGAAATAATTTTGCAACTAGTTCTGTCAAATGCTTTTAGGTATTACTAATACTTATATAATTCTGATCATTTCCTCGTAGTTTTGTCTCAAATATATAAACGTTTTTGAAATTAACATTTTTTTCTTTACGTTACTTAACACAATATATAAACAAAAAATCACTTATTTAACAAGTTAATGGGTGTGGGTGTTTGCGACAAATTTTAAACATATGGAAAATAAATAAACCACACAAATAAAATCTGAAGAAATATAACTTTATTGATAAATATGCGGGTACAATTCTGTTCCTCCCTTGATTCTGCTATCCTAAGATTTATCCATGATTCGAGGGCCGTTAGTGGCGTATTTCTCTAACTAGGATGATTTAGATTTAAAATCTATATGAATATTCCATGACTTTTGTGGAATACTCGAGATCTTGATCTTTAAAAATACCCAAGAGTTTATGGGATTTTTTGAGATGCCTTTTAAAGGAATTTAGTATCCTTTATATACATAAACAAGGGTTTATGGTTGAGTAGCCTCCAAGAATTCTAATTGAAACTGAACACACCTTCTAGAGTCCCAATTCGAATTAAACTTGTAGAGTCTGCAAAATTTCAATGTCTACAGTGGGATTTTGAGATTCACGTATAAATACATTTTTTTTATGTGCATTAAAAAATGGACGTGAACATTGAACCACTATTGTACCTGAATGCTGGTCCTAGTACTGCTAACTTCTTCTTGAATGCATTATTGGGTAAATGTATGTTCAAAAGAGGAAAACAAAATGTGCTATGGTATGTATGACCATTTAACTAATTACTTATATATAGAAGATTTCTTAAATGAAATTTCTCTCTAGATATGCATAACACATCAACAGGCCTTTAGCTTGACTTTAGATGATATCTACATTTTAAATTTTAGATGTGCATAAATAGACACTTAAACTTATATAAAGTTATAAAAAAAATAGATACATGTCATATATAGCTAGCGTTATATGTGGCAATTCAATTCTATTTGACAATTTGTGTCCTAGTAAATCTTTCGGAGAGAAATTACAGAAACAATTTGACTTGTATTATGTGATCAATTTATCTAAAAGTTTTTTTTAATTTTTTTTTAAAACTTTGGAAAGAATTTACTTTATAATTACTTAGTTTTATATTAGGTCTTAATACATCTCCTTAGTTACATAGGGTGCCTACTTTTTCTTTCAGTATTTTTTATAGATAACAATGAGAATTAAATTCAGAATCTATGCATGCTTTAACATCATATTATATTGTGTAATTGACTTATTTTAAACATTGAAAATGTCAAAGCACCTGCATTTTTCAATTACTTAATTAATATATTATACTTCCTCTGGTCCAAAATAAATGAATTTCTCAATCTTCTTCCATGGTCCAAAAAAATATATTTCAAAGTCAAATATATATGAATTATTTTTAAAGAAATTACCCGTCTCTTTAATGGATTTTCAACTATTTCTAGTTTTTCTTTAACTTTTTTTTTCTTGGAAAAAATCAAAAGAAAAGTATATATATATATATATTATTCTTAAATTCATGTCTAACTAACTTTCTTAAATAATGTGTCACATCCGAAAATTCATTTATTTTTATGTCAATATTTATATATCCAGTATTACTTATAAGACAACAAAACTAATATTTCAAGTCATCCTCATTCTATTAGTTTTTGGAGGCCCAAAATTGAAGATTTGGTTCTTCTTTATGGGCTTCCTACTTTCACTCCTCTATAAAATTGACAACCCAAAGAGAAAAGAGAGAGATACACTATGATCCACTTGAGATGATCAACAATAATAACATACTCAATGTAATTGTACAAATAGAATCTAGAAGGATGGTGTATACGCAATTTTTCCCCTGAAGATAAAGAGACTGTTTCGATATATCCTTAACTCAAGTAGAGCATACCAAAAACAAGTATGATTGTTAGAGAGATCCACCTTGTGAAAATGTAATGTGCTAAAAAAGTTTGTTACTTTGAAAATTATGCTTGTCTCATATGTGTGGAACCTGGTCTTTTTCGGTTCCAGCCTCTCCCTCGAATACATAAGGTAGGTAGGGCTGGGTGAGAAATGGTTCCCACACGTCAGAAGGGTGGACTGACCGTATTGATTGGATTGTTTTTCTCGTCTAAGAACCGGAAGCAGGCATTCTCTAATCCTACCAAATTCCCACTTTCACTCGAGCAACAGATATGAGACCAGTAAGAAGGAAAACGGTATGGATAGGAAAGCACAAGTTTCGAGTAAGCGGCGCGATTACTAGCGATTCCGGCTTCATGCAGGCGAGTTGCAGCCTGCAATCCGAACTGAGGATGGGTTTTTGGGGTTAGCTTCGAGCTAAGATAGACCCTATCAAAAACTAGTTCCAGAAGCATCTTCCATTCATCTCGACCTAGACTCTTGCTGCTCGCCCCTATCTCTAAAGTGGCTTATGCACTCCACTTGTTACCACTAAATGACGAAGCCAGGAGCGGAAGGAGGGACTTGAACCCTCAACCTCAACCTTGGCAAGGCTATGCTCTTTCTAACTATAACTTCAGAACAGCTACGCTTGTCGCCCGCTAAAGCAATTGTCGCAGCTCCAGCTGAAGCAATTGTAACTGCTCCGGTGGATCAGAGTTACTCAAAAACCGTGAGAGAATCTTATAATACGAGGGCTAGTGACTGGTCAAGTCATTAAACTTAGTCATTTTGATCAACATGGCTGCAAGTGGACTAGCTTAATAGTAGATCACCTTTTGTTTTGCTTAAAAGAAAATTCTAAGTGGTGCATATTGTGGTTGTTCAAATTGGACATACAGATTTTCATTTTATGAATGTAAAATCATTTTTTTTTAAAAAGAAGAGAAGATGAGAAACACTATTATATGAAATATGAAAGTAAACAAGAAATGTAAAGAGAAAAGAGCTAACTTTCTTCTATCTTCCAAATGTGAATATTCAAATGTACCTAGTTAATTATCATTAAATTTAATGTTTCTATAGGTCTTAACGATATTTACAAAGAGTAGTAAAATATAATTGTCATTAGTAATTATCTCTAATTTATATATTTAAGGACAATTAAGCTATTGTCATTAATTAATTGTTACTTAAGCTTATTTTTGATGTAGTGGTTATTGTACATAATAAAGAGAGTCCTGAGTCTAAAGGGCAAAAAAAATTGTCAAAAATTCAAAGGGGCACATCAATTTTTTTTTAAACCAAAAGGGCAAAAATGCTTTTGACGTAGCGATTTTCTTGTGACGCCGTTACTCCGTTAAAAGAATCAAAATCGCTGACCTACCAGCTATTTTGTCCAATTTTTTTTTTCTTTTTTTTAAGAACATCGCTGCCTGTGTAGCGTTTTGCGCAATTTTTTATTAAAAAAAATATAAAATCGCTGCTATGACAGCGTTTTTATAAAAAATATATTTTTAAAATTAAAATTAGCATCGCTCCATAGGTAGCGATTTTAGTAAAAACATTTTTAAAAAAATTGATGCCAAGGCAGCGATTTTAGTGGATTTTATTTTTAAAAAAAACCTCTGCCTTGGCAGCTACTTTAGTAAAAAAAATCATTTTTTTATTTTAGAATTTAGTAAAAAAAAAAGTCATTTCGCTGCCTTTTTTGAGAAATCACTGCCACGGCAATTTTTATTTAATTTTACTAAAATCGCTGCGAGGCAGCGATTTCTAAAAAAATAAATTATTTTTACTAAAATTACTATGTGTAGAGTGATGCTAATTTTAAATTTTAATTTTTTTTTTTATAAAAACGTTTATTTTAAAAAAAAAAAAAAGATTATCAAAAAACACAGCACGGGCAGCGATGTTCTTAAAAAAAGGAAAAAAAATTTTTGGACAAAATCGCTGGTAGGTCAGCGATTTTGATTCTTTTGACGGAGTAACGGCGTCAGAAGAAAATCACTACGTCAGGAGCCTTTTTGCCCCTTTAGTTAAAAAAAAATTGATGTGCCCCCCTTTGGAATTTTTGGCAAATTTTTTTTCCCTTTAGGCTCCGGACTCATAATAAAAACGAGTGATAGAAGATAATGCGCAATAATGAAGATTTAATTATGTAGTACTCCCTTCTCCCATATTAGTTGATTATCTTATTAAAAATAATTGTCCCATATTAGTTGTCACCTTACTAAATCAAGTAAACATTAATTAAAATTTTTCTATATTACCTAGCAATTAATTCTTTTTGTAAGTGTTCACATTTGTTTGTAAAATTGCAAAATTTCAAGAAGTTTTTAAAAGGCGTGAATTACTAAAATTATTTTCTTATTTATAATTTTTTAATATGCGTGTAAAAAAGAAAATGATCAACTAATATGAAACGGAGGGAGTAATGAACCTGCACACTAATTAGTTTACACAAATTTATCATTACACAAATTGGAAAGTACACATCAAATTGGAAAAATTGGAGGGATAATTTACACAAATTTATCATTAAATTATTATTATTATTATTATTATTATTTTATTTTATTTTTTTATTATTTTTTTTAAAAAAAACATAGGAGTACTTTATTGTGTTCTTTTGTTTCTACTTACCAGTCACATTGGTTGCACAATTTGCGCACTCCCCATTCTTTCATCACTCCAACTATTACAACAATTAAAAAAAATAAAATATAATCTATAGCAATAAATAAAATATTAAAAAAACCACAAAAATCAAATTTAACGTTTATATATTTATATATTTTTCATAATCTCAGAACATAAAACGTTAAATAAATTCTTTTGTTTTGTAGTTCAAAAGTGAGTCTCAATAATCCGAATTCCCTTAAAAAGGTAGTTGGCTTAAGTTTGTGGAATGGTAAGTAGCACGCACCAAAATCATTCAATGTACTATGGGGGTTGGTCAAAAACTGTTCAGTCAATTTTTAACGATTTATTTGATTGACTATTTGAACTTTGATATTTTTGATGAGGGTTCGAGTATCACCTTATAATTAGGAGCGGAGCTTGAAAAGACCGAACCTATACCCGATAACTTTTGCTCAAATAATGTATTTTGTAATAAATACAAATATTAAATTTGAAAAACCTAATTATCAACACCAGAAATAGTTATTGTAAAATTCAGAACTCATAAGATTAAAATTTCGACTTTCCCTACGCCAGCAATCACCTCCCCATTTCCCCTTCCGTTTCCCCTTCCCCTACTCCCAATTACTATTAAATTAAAATTTAAAAAATACGTGGGACCCATTACTAATCCTAGGTGGCAGTGATGTGGACCAATCAACGTACAGCTTTTTTGCTTATATTAAAGATGGAAGTCTGGAAGATCATTTGAAATTTTGAAGTGTAACTTGAAGTGTGCAGCAGTTTTTACCTTCACAATGGAGACACCGTTGCTGAATGGGTACTCCGGCGAACACAACCAGCTTGTTGGTGCGGACGGGGACTACCGTCCGGCAAAAAGTATTAAGGATTGGTGGGCAATTTTCTGCGTGGAGACATTGAAGCTGTGGAGAATAGGAGGTCCTATAGCATTCAACATAATCTGCCAATATGGAGTGAATTCCCTTACAAATATATTTGTTGGACATCTTGGAAATATTGAGCTCTCTGCTATTTCTATTGCTCAGACTGTTATTAGTACTTTCTCTTTTGGCTTCATGGTTAGCTCTCTCTTTCCCTTCTCATCTTATTTAAAACGCATAATACATAAGCATATACAATACTTTAACTTGATCTCATTTGATATTTACGTCCTTCAACTTTGTGCACAAGTAGACACTTAAACTTGTATATAATTGAACAAATAGGCATACACGTACTACAAGGCATTCTACATGAATTATGTCAATATATGTGTCGATTTGTTTAATTTTATACAAGTTTAAGTATTAAAATGAATTCTACATGAACAGAACAAAAGATTTATACTCGACAAAACTAACTTGGGATTCAATTATAGTTGTATCTATCATGTATGGTTGAATAATCTTCCGACTTGCTTTAATTTCAGATGGGAATGGGTAGTGCATTGGAGACACTATGTGGACAGGCATATGGAGCAGGGCAAGTTCACATGTTGGGCGTTTATATGCAACGATCTATCATAATCCTGCTAGCTACTTGTGTCTTTCTTTTGCCTATTTACTTATTCACGACTCCAGTCCTCATGTTGCTAGGCCAAGAAACTGCAATCGCGGAGCTCTCTGGAAGATATACCATGTTACTCATCCCCCAGTTGTTTTCACTTGCTATCAATTTCCCTACTTCCAAATTTCTTCAAGCTCAGAGTAAAGTGGATGTTCTCGCTGGGATTGGATTCGCGGCAGTGCTGGTGCACGCTGTGTTCCTCTGGCTCTTTATATATACACTTGAATGGGGTACTAATGGTGCTGCTATAGCCTTTGATCTCACGAATTGGCTTACTGCGATAGCTCAATTAGGATATGTTGTTGGATGGTGTAAGGATGGGTGGAAAGGGTTATCGTGGGCAGCGTTCAATGAGATTTGGGCGTTTGTGAGACTTTCTATTGCTTCAGCTGTTATGTTATGCCTTGAGATTTGGTACATGATGAGTATTATTCTCCTTGTTGGCCATCTTAACAACGCCGTGATAGCAGTTGGCTCCATTTCAATTTGGTGAGTACAGATAGATACGTTTAAGCTCGATGAGTCAAGCTTGTTGTGCATCTATTCGTGAGATTTTCAAGTTCATTTCTGATTCGTGTTAAATTTCGTGTTTTACAGTATGAACATTAATGGATGGGAGAGCATGCTTTTCATTGGAATTAATGCTGCCATAAGGTAATATAAATTATGTCTTGACGGTTAATAGAACAAGTAGTCATAGTGGCTGTGGTAGTAATTCGATGGTAGTATTATTTGGTTGTAGTACTGTTCTGTTACTATCTGTTGTTTTGTTTACTATATATTGCCTCTTGTACTTTCATTACGTCTTTTTAGTCTGTTTCTGTCTTGAGTCGAGGGTCTATTGAAAACAACATCTTTACCTAACCTCTGAGCAGAGGTAGAGGTAAGGTTTGCGTTCACTTTACCCTCCCTAGACCCACTCTGTCGGAATACATTTGGTATGTTGTTGTTGTTGACTTGTTAATTTTCCAACAGCATCCGAGTATCAAATGAACTCGGGCAAGGACATCCAAGAGCTACCAAATACTCAGTCTACATCACGGTGTTTCAGTCCCTCCTAATAGGGATACTCTGCATGGTAATTGTACTAGTAGCTAGAGATCATCTGGCCATTATCTTTTCAAACAGCAAGGAGATGCAAGAAGCTGTTGCTGATCTTGCTTACCTTCTAGGGATTACCATGGTTCTTAATAGCGTTCAGCCGGTTATATCAGGTATTGCTTTGCTTCAGCATTTCTGTGTTTAATTATGTATCTAATATTGCTTCGGAACTCCAATATTAACGATATATTATTGTTCTTTTCTTCATGCTTGCAGGGGTTGCTGTTGGAGGTGGATGGCAAGCTTTAGTAGCTTACATCAATCTTGGTTGCTATTATGTTTTTGGACTCCCTCTAGGATATCTTCTTGGTTATGTAGCAAAATTAGGAACAAAGGTAACCAATATTTCTATGTTCTTGTCAGTTTAATGGAGTTGATTTATCAGATGATCACTCAAATAATAGTATTGTGTCAGATAGTCACTTTCTTTGTTCAAGAAAATTGGAAATCAACAAGAAAAAATGACTTTCTGAGATAATAACTAAGTATACTGTCACTTACAGGAAGCTCCTGCTGAATTGTGTTCGTTCACATTGCTTCACTAATAGCTTTTCAATTATGTTACGCATCGTGCAGGGACTTTGGTTAGGGATGATAGCAGGGGCAGCTTTGCAGACCCTTCTACTCTTGATTATACTGTACAAGACTAACTGGAACAAGGAGGTATGTCAAATGGCGAAAAATGTGTTGGTGGTAATTCATTCTTTGGCATATAACAATATAAGAAGGCCTAAAATATTAAAACAAATAGAGTAGGTGATTTGGTTTGGGATTTTTATAACCATGAAATTGACTCTTCACCAATTGACATACATGATGTTACTAGTACTAATATACTAGTATTACAAGTTGTGTCATAGTAACGAAAGTTGAATTACAGGTTAACGACACGACGGAGCGTATGCGCAAGTGGGGAGGTCAAGATTATGAAACACAGAAATCTACAGATGGACAGTTAACTATTGAGAATGGTGGTGTAGCTTAAGTTTATAGTTGATTGAAATATGTATTTTTCATGTTTATGTTTGAGTTGGAAACTTGCAAATCTGTTTCTTTTGTTATGGACTCGCAATAGAAATGTGGATTTTCAAATAGTACAATCATTTGTAAATTCTTTATATCCTTTTGTGGTAAAAGCCAAAAGTTAAGAGACAAACTTAGTTTTTGGTTCAAGCACTGGAGCCCTGGATTTGGAGAAAATCTACTTAGGAGTGCCACCTTATGGATGATTTGGATTTAGTCTAAAGCTTCAATGTAGGCTCCAAACACTAAGCGAAAACCCAAAAAAAAGAAGAGGTAATTAAACAAAATCTGTATAGCACAAGTTTAATTTTTTTTGTTATTTTTACATCTGGAAAATCCGAAGAAAATTCTTGCACAAATTTATATGAATTGAAGAAGGTAGGTGGACGTTATAAAAGACCTAACGCCGTCTTCTTAGAGGGTGTGGGAACACATAAATTAACAACACAAACACATGTTTATTATTTGTGGAGGCATCTACCAGTTTCACGTGCAAAGATCCCTATTTTTATACGAAATTTATAAAGTATTTCAAAGTCTAGTTTAAGGATGTTAATTTGACCATGCACGAAATTTATGAAATAAGAAGAGATTTTTGGATCTTGTGATTTTAAATTTATTCCATACATATTAAAATTGGAAAACTTACTAATTATGGGCAAAATAGTTTTCTTTTGAAAGAGACTAAAAAAAAAATTAGAAAAAAAGATTTTTGAATCTTGTGATTTTAAACTTATCACATCAATATTAAAATTGAAAAATTTACTAATTATATGAATTTTTTTTTTCCTAGACCGACTAAAAAAAATTAAATTAGAACATAGGGAGTAACGTATTTCTAAAACATGTTTCCTTAACTATGGTTTCAACTTTTTTTGTTTTCCTTTTGGAATTTTAACTCAATTTTGTTGCCCTTTTAGCTCCGAACCCATATTTTACCCATGAATACCTATATTTCTATGGGTTAAATATGGGAATAAACCCATATTTTATCCATCTATAAAGTCACTCACCTAATTCATTAAAATATGAACAGATTGGACGGGTAACCAAAATATGAACTCATTTTGCCGGTACTAATTGCACCCATGGTTAGCGCATGAGGAGCGCTTTTTTTATATTTATTTTTGTAAAAAAAGATTCATTTTCACTACTTCTTCATTCTTTATCCCTACCACCTACTCTACCTTTCAACTTGAAAAATCTTGATGGAATACCTTACAAAATATGGAAGAACAAAATAAAAATCATTACACTAATTTTGAATTTTTTTTCATAAGAACATGAAAGAAAAATACACAAAAAATTTGAATGAGAAATAGAAGAAGAATACTATTATTGGAACCTCTCCGAAAATCACTCTGGATAAACTAGTCTGTCAAACCAAATCTACAACAACAAAAAGAGAAGAGTGTAATAGTTAAGAAACATTTTAAATTTGACACACTTTATTAAATAAACACTTAAATTATAAAAAGTCTTAATTACCCCATCAAATATGGATTTGTTGAATTATTTACCCCTAAATTATGAGAAGTCTTAATCACTCCCTCAAACATAGATTTTTGAAACTATTTACCCCTAATATGCCACATGACACAAAAACATTACATGTTCAATTTATATGATCCAATTTATTTTTAGTCAAAAGAACTGACACATAAAAAGGAAAATAACGTGACTGAAATCATCACCTCATGGACAAAATAGTTTTACAAAACTAGATGGATTTTCAGATTATTGACATAAATATTTTTCTTTTCAAATGAAAACAACATAAAATTTGATAACATATTTAAACATTTTTCTGGCCTAGTTAAGGTATTGAAGTAAAAAATGCCTTGAAGAAGCTGATGATGGGTGGGCTAAAAAATGAAATGGGTAAAAGATTTGGTACCTTTTCAAAAGATTGGATCTAAATAGAAAAGTTGTACCCGCCAAGCACGTGCAATAAAATTATCCTATATAAGTTAAAATAAGTAAGAGTTGATTTGAATTGACTTAAAATTAATCAAACTTATTTTAAAGTTATTATTAACTTTTATAAGTGTTTGATACATTTAAAAATAACTTAAAACAATAGGAACACATCAAATTGGTTGTTTCATAAAATAGGGTTTCCATTGTTACGTAACAACGAAGTTTAACAATACAATACACTATCATACATTTTAAGTAACAATCAAAACAAAACATCATATGTATGGTAACAATACAATACAATACAAATAGCTAACAACGATCCAAACATAGTGATCAACTTAATATTTTTTTTTATTTGGCTGTCTACCCATTGAATTTTTTTTAGATAAATACTCTAGCTACAATAACAAGCGAGAACTTAGAAGCAATTAGCGAGAGACCAGAGTAATGAATCAATCACCATTGCTAAAACAAGAAAATATATTTTATAGCAAAATACTTGTAAAAATAAAATTATATTCATTTTTTAGTATGTTCACGCTCTTTAAGAGAGTGCATACTGTCATGACTCGCCACTTTTCCATTAAAATAAAACATGAATATAAAAGGGAAAAACCTAGAGTTGTGTAGAGGTTTGTGGAGAACTTTAGAACTCCCTATATATTTCCTTGGAATGCTTACATTGGAAGAAGAATAGTCCTTAGTGGAATATTCTAGAGAAGTATGGATATTTTCCAAGGAAGCTTATGGAATCACATGGAAAGTCCTTGGAATATCCTAAAATGTGTAGATAATTCTAGAGATAGACCAAAATGTAATTTTTAGAGGGACTTGTAAAGTAAATATTATTTGCACTTTAGCTCCTAGGTTGTAGTATAAATATATGGGACATCCATTTGTAAGTCATCCAAGCTTGAAGCAAGTAATCCACACAAGTTGTAAAGCAATCTTCCAAGCAATACAAAAAGCCTTCATTTAAAAGCTCTCTTGTTCTTTCTAAGTCTTTCTTTGCATTTTCTTAGCGATCTTAGTCTTAAAGGCTTGCTTGAGCTTACAAGATCTTGCAGCAGTAATGAGTAAGTTGTCAAGCGCCGCACAGAGCTTTAGCGAAAACTCTAAGTCCGTGACAATACACTCTCCATGCCAGGTGGACAAAAAATGTTGTAATAATATCAGTTCAGGATTGTTTAGAGGGGTAATAGGACGTTTGCATAATTTATGTGTTTTTTTAAAAATTCGAAACAACTTCAGGTGTCACTTTATGTCTTTTCTCTTAGAGAAAATGATCAAAATGATTTTTCATGTATGGGAGTTGAATTATTTTGGTCCTCAAAATAATTCAACCCCTGTATATGAAGGACCATTTTGATCATTTTCTCCACTTTATAAAAATGAACACCTAATAAAAAAATCTTAATTACATCGTCAAACATGAATTTGTTGAATTATTTATCCCTTAAACTATGAGAAGTCTTAATGTCTCCGCCAAACATAGATTTTTGAAACCATTTACCTTTAATATGCCACATGACATAAAAATATTGTTCATCCAATTTATATGACCTACTTTTCTTTTTAGTCAATTCCAAAAGAATTGACAAAAAAAATGGTGTGGCTAAAATCATTGTCGCCACATGGACAAAATAGTTTTGCAAAATTAGATGAATTATCAAATAACCCATATTGACATAAATAAATCCTTTTTCAAATAAAAATGACATAAATAAACCTTAAAATTTGATAACATATTTAAACATTTTTCTGGCGTCGCTGAGGTATTGAAGTAAAAAGTACCTTCAAGAAGCTGCTGATGGGTGGGCAAAAGAATGAAATGGGTAAAAGATTTGGTACCTTTTTAAAAGATTGGATCTAAATAGAAAAGTTGTACCCGCCAAACACGTGCAATAAAATTATCCTATTAAGTTAAAACAAGTAATTTGCTTAAAAGTTGATTAAATTTATTTTTAGTTTTTGTAAGTGTTTCATAAGATAAAAATAGTATAAAATAAGATAAAAATAAAAAATAGATCTCTTCCACTTTTTATTTTTTAACTTAAAATTTATTTAAATTTAATTTTTTATTTTTAACGTAAAAACTATTTTTTTAAGTCAGTCTAAAAGTGTCTTAATTCTCCACACCAAATTATTTAAACATTTTCCCATTGAGTTAATCAACTTAATATTTGTTTATTATTTGGCTGTCTACCCGTTGAAAAAAATGAGATAAATACTGTAGCTACAATATTAACAAGTGAGAAGTGAGAAGCAATTAGTCAGAGTAATGGATCAATCACCATTGCTAAATGGCTTTTCCGGCGACCACTGGCAGCTTATCGGCTCCGACGGTGACTACCGGCCTATTTCTAGCATGAATATGAATGAATTGTGGGATGTATTCTGGATTGAGACAGTGAAACTATGGGAGATTGGAGGCCCAATTGCTTTCAACATCGTCTGTCAATACGGACTCTATGCTATCACTGTTGCTTTCTGTGGTCATCTTGGACCTACAGAGCTCTCTGCTGTTACCCTTGCTCAAACTGTCATCGGCACTTTCATTTTTGGCTTCATGGTTCGTCTTCGTCCTCTTTTTCCTTTTACTCCCACTTCGTTATTAATGTGCATTTCCTAAGAATATCACGAAACTTTTGAATTGTGACTACCGGCCTATTACTAGTTGTATTCATTCTATTTCAATTTGATTGTCTGATTTTGACTTGATACAGATTATAAGAATATCACGAAACTTTTGAATTGTATTGTTAAATCGGATTAGTATGCGAGGAATAATAGGTAAAATGGAGTAATTTTTTGCAAAGTGATACAAGATTGTTATGTACTGGTTCTGTTGGGGGTGCAAACAAAATCCGCATTGCTAGTTGAAAACATTGGTTAATTGGGCAAAATCTGTGCGGGTTTGACCCAAAGCGATCAAATACAAAAATATGTTAAGAGTATCTTTGGGTTGGTTAAGCTCGACAGTCTAGTTATTGTTATCAAATGTAATCTTATTTCACTTTCTATTTCGAGAAAGATATTAAACTAGTGGTGTGGAGTATTACATTGCATTGGATATTTTGAGCTTTAATTATAGTAAAGATTGGATTGTGTATCAGTAAGTTGCTAAACTAGTAAACTGAACGATGTATCAGTAATGCAGAACTGTCATCTGTTCTTATGATCCCTTAGTTTCTTATATGGGCATATGTAATCTATGTGTAGATAGGCATGGGGAGTGCTCTGGAGACTCTCTGTGGACAGGCATTTGGTGCTGGGCAAGTACACATGCTTGGAGTTTACACACAACGCTCAATGATAATTCTATTGCTGAGTACCTTCCTTCTCTTACCAATCTATCTTTTCGCAACTCCTATACTTAAGTTCCTAGGCCAAGATCATGATATTGCTGTTGCTGCTGGGAAGTTTTCCATGTTAACCATTCCCGAGTTATATTCCCTGTCTGTTAACATTCCCACTTCAAAATTTCTTCAAGCCCAGAGTAAAGTTGGTGTGCTGGCCTGGATTGGTTTTGTGGCTCTCGTACTCCATGCTATTCTCCTTTGGCTCT
>JAJOOR010013488.1:0-34936 GCA_036250505.1 Solanum acaule | reverse complement strand
CCCCCCCCCCCCCCCCCAAGGACCAACCATGGGTTTTTGAGGGGGACCCATTAAAACTGCCCAAAAGCAGTGAACCACACCCCGTGGATGGAGCCGTAGGTCCAAGCCTTGAAATCAAACTCTGAGAACCCAAACCACGGTTCACCAGCATGGGACGTGGGTCCAGCCACGGTCCGTCAGTGAGGTCTCGTGGATGGTGACCTGTGAGCTGGTTTGGTGGTTAAGTTTAAGGGAACTTTGGGGTTTTCTAGTTTTAATTAATATTAAGTGATGTCATTTTAGACTAATTTAGACCACCTATATAAGGATTTAAAACCCCTAAATGAAGACATTCAACTCATTATTCCTAAAACTCAAATCAATTCCCAAAACTTAATCCTCTCCACAAAATTCTCTCTCTAGAAAACTCAAAGAAGAAGAAGAAGAAAATGAGAGCTAGGGTTCAAGAAGCAATGATCTTCACATAAAATTCACAGGGCTTTGTGATTGAGGTAAGATTGTTTCATCCATGGGTAGCTTTCACTAATGGAGCCTTCTCAAAATCCTCAAATTTCAAATGGTAGAATTCCCCCAATTAGCTAGGGTTTTCTTCATTCACATGGGTTCTTTGATCTAATGATTTTAATGGTTTAATTATGTCTAATTATTCATGAATTGATGATCTATAATGTTTTTATGATGATTCCTTTATGAACCCATGCAAACCCCCATATATCTCCAAATTGTGATCTCATAGGTTGGGTTGTTGATTGTGAAAGAAGAGTTTTTATGATCTAATGTATGAATTGATAGAATTACATGAAACTATGATGCAATCCCTATCTAATGCTTAAATTCTAGATTTGGTGATTGATGATGACTTTGAACCTTGGAAGGGCAAAGTGTGAATTTATGCATGATCTGATAAACCATATGTAAATGCTTTAAGGGTGCTTTGAGAGTAAAGTGCCAATGTTAATTGTGTTGATGAAAGGTTATTCTCATGAAACACTTAAAACCATGATGTGAAAGGTTTTCTCACATAGAATTTTTTTTTAGGTTGAAAAGCTATTCTCACCTAACTGAATCAATGAATAAGAGCTATCCTAATGAACTAACTTGGATGGATTGTCAAGGATATTCTTCCATGAGACATGAATTAAGTAAGACTTAATAAGTATTATGTGGGAATTATGCTTAGCACCGAGTGAATATTGACAATGAGATGGACGCTCTCCCGTTAGTTGAGGCCGGGTTTCTAGAAGAGGTCTCATGAGATGGAAGCTCTCCCATTAGTAGAGGCTGGGTTTCTAGTAGCAATCTCCATATCCCATAAACTATGTGCCCCCATAGGTTATCTAGCTAGTGGATCCACCTAAGCTAAGAGTTCATAGTTCTACCTTAGGCAAGTAGAACAACAATTTTTCAGTGTGGGAGACACTAGGTGATCATGCTTTAGATCACATGGTCTCTATGTCAGTTAAGGATATTCTTCCCACAATAAGAACATGACTAATGAACTATGGTAACTCAAGAAGCTTTGTATATGAATTCAAAGGTTTTAAAGGTGACTTTGACTTATGTTGTCCATGATTATGAGTTTATGACTAATAACTTCTAATGTCTTATGTGATATTCAAACATGGCAAATTGCATGCTTTCCAATGAAATGTCCCTTTTTGCATATTTTTAATGTTTTTATGCATGACTACCATACTTAGTGCATTTTTGTGCTAACCTCTACTTTTCCTACATTTTCCCGAGTATAGGGTCTGATTCTCGAGGTGATCATTCTAGTGGCTGAAGCTTGGACTTGTGTATCTTCCGAGCTTGTTGGTGAGTCCTCAGGGTGCGAGGATGACTTTTTCCTATGTTGAAGTTCCTTTCATGTACTTTCCCTTTTCGGACATGTTGTATGGGTTAGGCCCTATTTCATTCAAGTATTGTAACAGATGGCTATATTGAGACAAGTCTAGACTTCCGCTTTATTTTATGAAAAACTTTTAAGACTTGAAATGCATTTTACTCTTTATTATTCTAGTAATTTATTTTATGATATGCTAGGTGTCGTACATGGAGCCTTTCGGGGTTCTATGTGCCTTGTTACATCTATGGGGTACCCTTGGGTTGTGACAAACTTGGTAATCAGAGCACAAGATTTAGAATGATGTCTCATAAGCCACGTTTAATAGAGTATTGTTCATGAGTGTGAAGCGCGCCACACTTATAAATGAGAGGCTACAAGATGTTTAGGAAATTTCACTTCTTCATTACTCTTAAGTCGTGCCTTAGAGTTTAACTCTAAAAAGATTTCTCTCTCCTAATCCTTCTCTTGTGTCTTCAGGTTATGAATACATAAAGGGCTAATACTAGAAGGATGGAGGATGACAATGAAAATCAAAGATCTCCTCTCAAGCTCCCCATGCTCCAATGATACTTTGGTTGAGAATGTGACACATGCGGAGTTTAGGTCGACTATCCAAATGTTGGCTCAAGTCGTGATGGCTCAAGCCAATAGAGAAGTTGTAGCTCTGGTTAATCCTACTGTGAATTCAGTTGGTTCAAGGGTGAGGGATTTTGCATGAATGAACCCTCTGGAATTTCATGGCTCAAAAGTGGAAGATATTTCTCAAAGGTTTATAGACGAGGTTTATAAAGTACTTACTATTATGGGGGTGTCTTTGGAAGAGAAGGCGGATTTAGCCGCCTACCAACTAAAATATGTGGCTTAAGTGTGGTATGATCAGTGGAAGGGATAGAGACCCCTAGGAGCGGGCCCGGTAGAATGGGAATTATTTAAATCAACATTTCTTGATAGGTTCTTCCCCCTCGAGTTGAGGGAGGCAAAGGTACAAGAGTTCATCAACTTTCGTCAATGAAGTATGTGTGTTAAAGAGTATGCTCTAAAGTTCACCCAACTCTCCAATTATACTCCAACTATGGTGGCAGACTCAAGGGCTAAGATGAGTTGGTTTATGTCGGGTGTGTCCGACTTGGTTGAAAAAGAGTGTCATACGGAAATGCTCCTCCATGACATGGATATCTCAAGACTTATGGTGTACGCTCTAAAAATTGAGGAATAGAAACTTAGGGAGAAGAATAGGGAGGTAAAAAGGGCTAGAACTGGTGATGGGAATTTCTCCAACTCAAGGTCCGATGGACAAGGTCGACCTAGATTTCAACAAAGGTTTCCTAATAAAGATTCATATAGTGCTTCTCCCAAGTCTAATAAGGAAAGTGTGCCTAACCCTAAATCTCAAGGAGGAAATTGAGGTGTTTCTTCTTTTTCTAGATCTACATGTGCCAAGTGTGGGAAGAAACATGATGGTAAGTGTCTAGCTGACACCGATGGATGTTTTAGCTGCGGGTAGATTGGCCAAAATATGAGAGATTACCCTATTCTTGCGACAAAGGGAAGGGAAAACAAACAAGCTCCTCCAAGCGGTTTAAACTCCAATGCCCTAAAGCAAAACCGCTTCTATGCTCTTCAATCCCGAGGTGACCAAGAGAGCTCCCCGAATGTAGTGACCAGTATGTTAAAAGTCTTTCTTATTGATGTGTATGTCTTGTTAGATCCCGGTGCTACTTTGTCCTTTGTGACACCTTTTGTGGCCATGCAGTTTGATATGCTCCCCGAAATGTTATTAGAACCTTTTATGGTCTCTACCCCGGTTGGTGTTTCTGTGGCTAATAGGGTATATAGAAAGTGTCCCATTTCCTTATGCCATAGATTTACTCTTGTTGACTTGGTAGAGCTTGGCATGTTAGACTTTGATGTGATTCTTGGTATGGATTGGTTGCATGCATATTACACCTCTATTGATTGTAGAACTCGGGTGGTTAGATTCCAATTCCCAAATGAGCCTATCTAAGAGTGGAAAGGGGGGAAATTCTATGCCTAGAGGCCAATTTGTCTCTTGTCTTAAAGCTAGGAAGATCATCTCAAAAGGGTGTATTTACCATATTGTTAGGGTGCCGAAAGTGGATTTCTAAACCCCTTCTCCAGAGTCGATTCCGTTAGTTAATGAGTTCCTGGAAGTTTTCCCCGATGATTTTCCCGGTATTCCTTCCGAGTGGGAAATAAATTTTGGTATTGACCTTTTTCCGGATAAACAACCTATCTCTATCCCTCCTTATAGAAGAGAAAATAAAGAATTTGTTGGATAAGGGTTTTATCCGATCGAGTATCTCTCCAAGGGGTGCTCCCGTGTTATTTGTTAGAAAGAAAGAAAGATGGGTCTCTTCGAATGTGCATTGATTATCGTCAACTGAATAAAGTGACCATCAAGAATAAGTATCCTCTTCCGATAATTGATGGCTTGTTTGACCAACTTCAAGGGACTAGTTATTTCTCTAAGATTGATTTTCGTTCGGGTTATCACCAATTGAGGGTGAGAGGTGATGATATTCTGAAAATGGCTTTCCAAACTCGGTATGGTCATTATGAATTCCTAGTGATGTCATTTGGGTTGACAAATGCTCCAGTGGCGTTTATGGACTTGATGAATAGAGTGTTTAGGCAATACCTAGACATGTTTGTGATTGTTTTTATCGATGAAAATTTGATCTATTCAAGGAGTTAAAATGAGCATGTTGACCATTTGAGAATTGTGTTGCAAGTTCTTAAGGAACAACAAATTTTTGCAAAGTTTAGCAAGTGTGAATTTTGGTTGAGGTTTGTAGCTTTCCGTGGTCATATTGTGTCTAGAGAGGGTATTGAGGTAGATACGAAGAAGATGGATGCGGTCAAGAGTTGGCCTAGACCTCTAACTCCTTCCGACATTAGAAGCTTTTTGGGTTTGGCCGGTTACTATAAAAGGCTTGTTGAGGGATTTTCTTTGATTTCTTCTCCTTTAACGACTTTGACTCAAAATAAGGCTAAGTTTGTGTGGTCGGAAGCTTGTGAGAAAAGTTTCAATAGTTGAAAGATAGACTTACTTCCGCTCCTGTGTTGACCTTACCAGAAGGTATGGATGGTTTTATAGTTTATTGTGATGCCTCTAGAGTTGGGTTGGGAGTGCTTATGCAAAATGGTAAGGTGATTGCCTATGCTTCAAGGAAAATTAAAGTCCATGAAAAGAATTATCCTACACATGGTCTTGAATTAGCGGCGGTTGTATTTGCCTTAAAGATATGGAGGCATCATTTGTATGGGGTCTATGTGGATGTTTTCACCGATCATAAGAGTCTACAATATGTATTTAGCAAAAGGACTTGAATCTTCACCAAAGAAGGTGGCTTGAGTTATTGAAGGATTATGACAGGAGTGCCCTTTATCACCCCGGTAAAGCTAATGTGGTAGCAGATGCTCTTAGCTGATTGTCGATGGGTAGTGTGGCTCATGTAGAACATGAAAAGAAAGAGTTGGTTCGTGATGTTCATAGGTTGGCCCGACTAGGTGTTCAACTAGTGGATTCCACCAAGAGTTGTGTCATGGTCAATAATGGTTCCGAATCGTTCTTTGTGATGTATGTGAAGTCTAAACAAAGTCTTGATCCTATCTTGGTTGAGTTGAAAGAGGTAGTACTTAAAAATTCAGTTGAGCCTTTCTCCCAAGAGGGAGATGGGGTACTAAGGTATCAAGGTAAGTTCTGTGTTCTAAATGTTGACGGCTTAAGGGAGCAAATTTTAGAAGAAGCCCATAGTTCTCGATATTTTATTCACCCGGGAGCCACCAAGATGTATCGTGACCTACGGGAAGTCTATTGGTGGAATGGGATAAAGAAAGATATTGCGGGATTTGTGGCCAAATGTCCTAATTGTCAACAAGTGAAGGTTGAGAACCAAAGGTCGGGAGGCTTGTCGCAAGATATTGCTATTCCTACTTGGAAGTGGGAAGATGTGAACAGGGATTTTATTGTAGGCTTGCCACGTACTCGGCGGCAACATGACTCGATATGGGTAATAGTGGACTGGATGACTAAGTCCGCTCATTTCATTCCCATCAAGGTGTCGTACTCGGCGGAAGAGTATGTTGATTTGTATTTGAGGGATATAGTAAGGTTACATGGAGTACCCTTGTCTATAATTTCGGATCGAGGTACCCAATTTACTTCACAGTTTTGGAAGTCTTTCCAAAAGGGGCTAGGTACCAAAGTGAAGCTTAGCACAACTTTTCACCCTCAAATGGATGGTCAAGCAGAACGCACCATTCATACTTTGGAGGACATGTTGAGGGCATACGTGATAGATTTTAAGGGCATTAGGGATGACCATATGCCGTTAGTTGAGTTTGCTTATAATAACAGTTATCATTCGAGTATCGACATGGCTCCCTTTGAGGCTCTGTATGGTAGGATATGTAGGTCTCCTATAAGATGGTTTGAAGTTGGAGAAGTTGCTCTCCTAGGTCAGGAATTGGTGCATGAGGCCATTGAGAAGATTCAGGTTATTAGAGAGAGGTTGGGGACGACCCAAAGTCGGCAAAAGTCCTATGCCGATGTTAGAAGGAGAGATCTCGAATTCGATGTGCATGATTGGGTTTAATTGAAGATCTCACCCATGAAGGGTGTTATGAGGTTTGGGAAGAAGGGGAAACTTAGTCCTCAGTTTGTGGGTCCTTATAAGATTTTGAGGCGTGTCGGCAAGGTTGCATATGATTTAGATTTACCAAATGAGTTGACGTTGGTGCATTCGATGTTCCATGTGTCAATGTTGAAGAAATGTATTGGGGATCCATCAACCATAGTTCCCTTAGAGGGTTTAGAGATTAAGGAGAATCTTGCTTATGAAGAGGTACCAGTTGAGATCCCAGACCGACAAGTCAAAAGGTTGAGAAATAAGGAAGTTGCCTCCGTGAAGGTATTGTGGAGGAATCACTTAGATGAGGGTGCTACTTGGGAGGCCGAGGCCGACATGAATTCCTGATATCCTCATCTTTTTCCTTTCTCTCCTATTCCGACTTGTGGTAATGAGTTCCCCTTGAGTTTTCTTGTTTAGGAGTCATGGGTGATTTATGTGTTTCAATGATTTCCTTATGTTATGCATGTTCTTGAGAAATTCATGTTTAGTAAGAAAATGAGTTTTTTTTTATGATTGATTTTCCTCATGTTGTTGTGCATTGAGTATGAGTTGCCTATTTGACTTCATGAGATGAATTGATGAACATGTTTTTATATGTATATGCTTTTCTTGAGTAAATGGCCTAATGGTTTCATGAGATTATGTTGAGCATGCTTTAAAGCTTGGAAAAGGTAGTTCCTTCTAAGAACATGAGAAATGTTGAAATTTCATGTATAATGGGTTGTTAGATGTAGTTCCTACTTCCTTGTGATTCATTGAATTTTTGTTTAAGAACATGAGGAATGTTGAAATTTTGATGTTGCATGCATGATGGGCTGCTAGTCTTGAGTCTTTACTTCCGTAAAGTGTCTAGATCATCATACGAGGACGAATGTTCCCAATGGGGAGATATTGTAACACTTCAAAAACTAGTAGGCTAAACTAGAGCTTAACTTGCGGGTTAGAGTCATGAATGTAACTCCCCATACTTAAAGTAGAGGTTTTCTTGTTAGAACATCAAGGTATTAACCCCCCAAGGACCAACCATGGGTCCTTGAGGAGGACCCTTGGAAACTGCCCAAAAGCAGTGAACCATGGAAGGACCCACACCCCGTGGGTGGAGCCGTAGGTCCAATCCCTAAAATTAGACTCTTAGAACCCAAACCATGGTTCACCATCACGGGCCGTGGGTCCAACCATGGTCCGTCAGTGAGGTCTTGTGGATGGTGACCTGGGAGCTGGTTTGGTGGTTAAGTTTAGGGGCACTTTGGGGTTTTCTGGTTTTAATTAATATTAAGTGATGTCGTTTTAGACTAATTTAGACCACCTATATAAGGATTTAAAACCCATTAATTAAGACATTCAACTCATTATTCATAAAACTCAAATCAATTCCCAAAACTTCATCCTCTCCACAAAGTTCTCTCTCTAGAAAACTTAAAGAAGAAGAAGAAGAAGAAAGTGAGAGCTAGGGTTCAAGAAGAAAGGATATTCACATCAAATTCATAGGGCTAGGGCTTTGTGATTGAGGTAAGGTGGTTTTCATCCATGGGTAGCTTTCACCCATGAATCTCTCTCAAAATATTCAAATTTCAAATAGTAAAATTCCCCAAATTAGCTAGGGTTTTCTTCATTCACATGGGTTCTTTGATCCAATGATTTTAATGGTTCAATTATGTCTAAATATGCATGAATTGATGATCTACAATGTTTTTATGATGATTCCTTTATGAACCCATGCAAACCCCCATATTTCTCCAAATTGTGATCTCATAGGTTGGGTTTTTTATTGTGAAAAAAGGGTTTTTATGATCTAATGTATGAATCGATAGAATAGATGAAATTATGATGCAATCCTTATATAATGCTTAAATTCTAGATTTGGTGATTGATGATGGTTTTGAACCTTGGAAGGGCAAAGTGTGAATTTATGCATGATCTTATAAACCATATGTAAATGCTTTAAGATGCTTTGTGAGTAAAGTGCCAATGTTAATTGTGTTGTTGAGTTGTTGAAAGGGTATTCTCATGAAACACTTACAACCATGATGTGAAAGGTTTTCTCACGTAGAAAGGATTCTTAGGTTGAAAGGCTATTCACACCTAACTGAATCAATAAATAAGAGTTATCCTAATGAACTAACTTGGATGGATTGTCAAGGACATTATTTCAAGAGACATGAATTAAGT
Organism: Solanum acaule; assembly: GCA_036250505.1. NCBI lineage: Eukaryota > Viridiplantae > Streptophyta > Magnoliopsida > Solanales > Solanaceae > Solanum > Solanum acaule. The sequence continues at coordinate 26,266 of JAJOOR010013488.1, read as the reverse complement.
AAGACTTAATAAGTATTCCGTGGGAATTATGCTTAGCACCGAGTGAATATTAACAATCCCATAAACTATGTGCCCCCATAGGTTATATAGCTAGTGGATCCACCTAAGCTAGGAGTTCATGGTTCTACCTTAGGCAAGTAGAACAACCCTTTTCGGTGTGGGAGACACCGAGTGATCATGTTTTAGCTCACATGGTCTCTATGTCGGTTAAGGCTATTTTTCCCACAATAAGAACACGACTAATGAACTATGGTTACTCTTGAAGCTTTGTATATGAATTCAAAGGTTTTAAAGGTGATATTGACTTATGTTGTCCATGATTATGACTTATGACTTCTAATGTTTTATATGATGTTCAAACATGGAAAATTGCATGCTTTCAAATGAAATGTCCCTTTTTTGCATATTTTTAATGTTTTTATGCACGACTACCATACTTAGTGCATTTTTGTGCTAACCCTTACTTTTCCTACATTTTCTCAAGTGTAGGGTCCGGTTCTCGAGTTGATCATTATAGTGGCTGAAGCTTGGACTTGTGTATCTTCCGAGCTTGTTGGTATGCTCTCATGGTTCGAGGATGAGTTTTTCTTATATTGAAGTTCCTTTGATGTACTTTCCCTTTTCGGACATGTTGTATGAGCTAGGCCCTATTTCATTCAAGTATTATAATAAATGGCTATATTGAGACAAGTCTAGACTTCCGATTTCTTTTATGAAAAACTTTTAAGACTTGAAATGCGTTTTACTCTTAGTACTTTATGTTATGATATTCTAGGTGGCTTACATGGAGCCTTTTGGGGTTCTATGTGCCTTGTTACATCTAGGGGGTACCCCTGGGTCGTGACATTAGTGGGCGAGTGTTTCTTAATTTTATCTAGTATTCATATGTTAGTATAGTATGTGTGAAACTGTATTGATATTTGTGTTTAGTAATAGACACTAAGCTTGAATTTGAGATGAGTGTCGTGATCAAAAGAATGGCAACATGAGGGTAATGATGTTAGTTTTGAGATTTGATTTGATAAACTTGGCATAGAGTAGGTGAGGAATTAAGTTGTTAGCTGTAATGAATATGAGTGGTGTAAATGTGATATTCTTACTTTTAGATGAGAGAACTGAAGTATGACTAAGTAACTAATTTAACAAGAGTATTAAGAGGTGTACCATAGATCGTATGTAGTTAGATGAAGTTCTAATTAAGTTTATGGTTTTCATGTATGCCTAGATAGCATAATTGAGTTGTCAATGTGGAGTAGGCTGATGTAAGCACTATTTATCACCCTTTGGTAGGAATGATTTTATATAGTCAGTGATGAGCCTCTTAAATATAGTTCAAAGTTTCCTCCCGATGGGTTGATATGCTCATAGAAGGATGTTATTGATAGGCTAAGAGGGAGAAGTCAGATTATTAACAATCAGATTAAGGGGCCTTGTAAGTCAATGAGAAGTGGTTATTAGAAGCATCTTAGAAAGAGATCTTAGGAGGAGTCTTAGTACCTGCTTATGGAGAGTTCAATATCTATGAGATAAACTTTTCCTGAGTATTAGATTAAGAGGAATGTAGACCAACTTAGAGATGATGAAATAGATCCATAACTTTAAAGTGTCAACTCCAAAACCTAAAGGGAAGATGATGAGATGAGCAACCAAGTCATGTTGAAAATCAAATAGTGATGTGTTCAGAAAGAGTTGTAGTGTTATATTCATCCATTCATACTTTAGCGTATTCCTCAAAATTCAGTCATTACAACGTGATGATGATGTTCCTTATTTCAGAATTATGTTCATGACCTATGCTCATACACTTCAGAGAGATTCACATCTATGCTCAGTTTCCAGAATGAGGGGCAAAAACTTTAGCTCATTGATATCAATCTTACTCCATAAAGTTATGGATGTCAGCCTCATGATATGAACCTATTCATATAAGAATTTATGTCTCATAGTATGTTCACTCTTCCAAATTCATGATTTGATCCTGATGGCTAGCAAAATAATGTTATGTCATGTATATTCTTATATCAGAGTTCTCGAATGAATCGTGCTTATGATCTTTCACTCTAAAGCTCTTTCAGCGATCCTTTTCAGTTTTGGTAGCGATACTATCAAAAATAGTTAAGTGATGATAGAAGGAGAAGATTAATGTTTCTTATGTTGGTAACAATATTGTGCTTATTCTATCTAAGGTTATAAAAGTGGAGGAATGATGAATGAAGTTTTACTATGAGTAATAGTAGGTGAGAGTAGTTAGTTAGTTCCTGATAGTAATGCAATGCGCGAAATTTTGAGATGATGAGAGACTGAGAAATTCTTAGAAGGTTGGTTAGTAGGTGTCCATGGAGTGGTTATAGTAGTTAGCTTGAATGTGTTGTTTTTAACATGTGGATAAATGGATGATGCATTAGGTGTTTCTTGACTAGGACCCGGATTTTTGTTGAATGTAGTCGTAAGGAGTAGTATTCATGAGATGAGATTTCCTATAGAGGCATAAAACCTAAAACTTGTGATTTGGAGATTAGGTTTGAACACAGTAAGAGCAGACAGTTTAACTTAGACCTTGGTAAGTGTAGTCATAAATCCTTGTAGGAGTTATAAGTTGTAGTTAATGAGGTATGGTATTGATAAGAAGGGCATGGTTTAGAGGTGTTTCTAGGCTTGAAAGCTAGAAGTTGTATTGCTTAAGGCATAATAGTCTTATTTTTACTTCATGTCCAGATTCCTTTGATTCATTTAAGATAACTTCAGATAAAGCGTGACTATGTTCAAAACAATATCGTTCTTGACTTATGTGCTATAGAAAGTTACAAACTCTTAGTAGAAATCATATCCGCCTATGTTAGTAGGCAAGTTCAGAAGTCAGAAAGATATAAGAGGAAACCGTTTCCATTCTCAGTCCAGCCGACATTCTAGGACGAATGATCCTAAGGGGGAGATGTGGTAACATCCTGAAAATTTCTAAGTTAAGATTCAAGTCATTCTTTATTTGTGAATGAGATTGTACCGAGTGATTCTAAATTTATTTAGATGTTAAGATGACCAGAATACCCTAGAATAAAAGTTGAGTTGAAAGTTTTCTTTCCAATTGGGTTTCACTATGAGATGTTACTTGGGTCAAATTCAAACGACCATATCTTTTAGCACATAGAGAAATAGGTGGCCCATGATCTATCAAATTGAAGGTCTTTGAGTCCTCTTTGCAATGCCATCAAGTTTCCTAAATTTTGAGCTTTTAGTAATAAGGTATGTCCATTTGAGTGAAGCCCTTATAGCTGAGGCCTTTCATCTATTTTAGAAAATGGTATTTTGGTCTTTTCCTTTTTTCCACTTGTCGTAGCACGTTTTCCTGACCCAATTAAGGGCTTAGTCAGATTCTAAATCACCCATTCACGTTCCAAACACTAAGAATTTTAGGGCGAAGTTTCAAGAAGAGGAAAACAGGGTTTTCAAGCGTTCATTCAAGGGTTGATGAATTTCGCTAAGAACAATCATTCTTTCAAGGTATGTGAGGTTTCCCACAGTGATGGACTTGTTTGTCCTCACGCCAAACATGTAATTCTTCCACTAATTCATTTATGTAAAGATTCTTGAGTAGTTCTTGAGTTTTAGCTTCATTCATTAATAATGGAGGCTTTGAGTTCTTGAGGTGAGTGTTTTGCGAATGAGTGGTGTGTCTTGATAAAATTTAAGTGAGATTTCAATGAATTTGTGTTGGGTTTATGAATCGAAGAGAGTTCGGAAGAAACCAATTGATTATAGATGAGTTAGGACCCAAAATCGAACAAGAAAATTCGTTGGATTTTTTGGGTTCAGGCTGGGGTAATACACCCCCATAGCGCTAGCAGTGCGCCCCAAAATACCCCCAGTACTCTGGGGGCTGGCGTGACGCGCAACTGATGTGCCAGGGTCGCATGCCCCTTTCCTTCTCCGTTCTTCATCCCTTATGTGTTCCTTTGAATCGTGTCAACGTTCTCTGTTGGGAAAAATACTACAATATTGATATTGGACTAAAATTGCAAAATATTAAACAACTTATTACAAACACTATGTCGTGGCAAGCCACTACCTTGAAAGCGATTTCGGCTCGACTCCGGTGCAAATTATTGTAGCCGGTCGCTCCCCAAGTGTCACGACTCGAGCCTACACCCTGGATGTGGCCGACACTCGAGAACCATTGCTAATCCCCAAGTGAACCCTCATCCTGCCTGACTACAAGCGGAAGACTAACTTAAGCATGGAAAAGCTTAAAATCTGAAATGATTAACTTTGAATAAAAATAATATATTTAACTCGCCGTAAAATAGACATCTTAAGTCTTTAAAACATTTAACAAAATAAATGAACAGACTTCTGATACTCTACTGTCTATATATGAAGCCTCTAAATGACAAAGATGGAAGTCGGGACAAGACATACGACATCCAGACAAAACTGAAAAGTAAATGAAATCCTCCGAAAGCAAGGAGGCTCACAATAGCTAACTCGAACTCCATGTGGTATCAACAAAGCTCATGTTGATGATCTTGAATATATGTATCTGCATCATGAAATGATGCAGGCCAAATGGCTCAATACATGGAATGTACGAGCATGTAAAGGGAATTCTAAAGCATAAACATAAGCTTGAAGTGGTGGAAACGAAACATACTTACCTCTTCTCAACTCACTAAACTCAACTCAACTCAAAGAAACACACTTCAATGAAACTCAGAGAAAACAGGGCTCAACTCAATGATAAGATATTCAACTCAGTGAAATAAGGCTCGATTCAATAAGAAGATACTGGACTCTGGGTACTCAACTCTGGATACTCAACTCTAGATACTCAACTCTGGATACTAAACTTTGTATACTCAACTCTGGATACTCAACTCAATATAAAACAACAATACAAATGCAATATATGGATAGCTTTAAAAACAGTAGAAAACTACACAATGTATTGAAAAATACAATAGTAACTTAGTTTGTATGCAAAGATACAAGATAAACTCTGCTTGTATATGAAAATACAAAGTAAACTCTGTGTATATAAAAATACAAAATATCTCTGTAGGAGTTTCTCTAACCGACAACCATGACTTATGAGCATTGTGATGATACATCATTTTGCCGCACGCTGCCAGGGCGGTCCTATACCTTGCTGGGGGTATAGAACCTAACTACTATGTGGACCCACTAGTCTATGCTAAAAAGCACTATGGAATCATCTAAAAAGTATGATTCTTTCTACCCAAGTTGGCTACATGGTTTATGGGGGTTGTGAGTTGTCTGAACTCTCCTCCATATCGGTGCTCAATACTACTCCCACAATATAACTAGCTAATATGTTTAAAAACATAACTCTTTCTGTCGTTTGAGATAATTACTCAAAAATTAGCCAAAGGTTCTCTTGGAAATCAGTGTTTTCTCTCTTGCTTAAATGTGAAAGAATTTACTCTTTACTGAAAAACTAGCTCAAAGGCTCTTTTGGAAATCAGAATTTCCTCTCTTGCTTAAATGTGAAAACATTTACTCTTTGGGAAGACATAGTTCCCATATAATCTTTTGAAGAAAATGAACTTCATTCGTTACTCTTTACTCAACTAAAAACTCAAGTCTTAAAAGTGGTTTAAAGCATTTGTAAAAGACTTCTTAAAATAGGGTTCATGCCGAATTATGGACGTGAACGACTCAATTCAAGGTTTTCAGTAACCATAGATAGAACTCAATACCTGGAACTCAAGAACTTCAATGATACTACTCATTTCAAGAATTCTCAACTCAGAGGGTTCATGCGGAATTATGAGCATGAACTAGTCAACTCAAGGACTCAAAAATACTTCTCATCTCAAGACTGCTTGACTTATAGGGTTGAAGCAGAGTTATGGGACTGAACTACTCAACTCAAGAACTTTATCCCATGATTAGGAATATAATCTCAAATAGGTTAGGAACTCAATACTCAAAATTTAGAACTTGAAGATACAACTCCTCTCAAAGATACTCAACTTTTGGAGTTCATGCAGAATTTATGAGCATAAACGACTCGATTCGAGGGTCTCCATAACAATATGGAACTCATGTATACGACTCTTCTCATTTTTATACTTACTTCCTCAAAACTTAGCTCGAATCAATAGTTGATCTCAAAGGATTCACAATTGAACTCAAAGACTTTCTTGAAGTACTCCACTCTTAACTCTTCTCTTGAATTTGAATTATGAATTCAAGAGTTATGGTTCATGATATGAAGGATATCATAATGATAAATTAGACTCATGAATGCATTCTCCTCATTCTCATACTCACTTGCTCGGGTCTTGAAACAAGTTACTAGAAATTGTAGAAGACTCCTCAAAAAGACTCAAAGGGACTTTCTCAAAATGTTCGGAAGAACTCTCAAAACTTGACTCTTAATTCTTCCTTGAATTTGAATTATGAATTCAAGGTTATGATTTATGATTGGAAATATATCGTGATGATTAAGAGTATTTTAGATAGTTAATCATGAGAAACGGTTAAAAAACACTGTATGGGGAGCAAGTCCGCGACGCGGAGATGATTTATAATGTTTGGTCGAGTTAATTTTTGAGACAGTGGGGTCCGCGATCTTTCCGCGATGTGGAGAGGAAAAATTTCACTTTAAATAAATAGGTCCGCGACACGGACCTGGTACTTATTTTATGTTCGACATTTTCTTCCTCGTTTTCTAACCCCAATTCACCTAGATTCGATTCTTTTTCTCAATTTCTCTTTAGATTCAGATACACAATACATGTATATAAGAATCTAATCAAACACAACTCTAAAATCTACAAGATTTCCTCAAGAACTCATCAATCTCATCTTAACTCAAGAACGAAAGCCAATTTCAAGAACACAATTCAAGAACATCAAATCTTCAGCTTTCTAGAATGAATTTAGAGTTGAAATTAACAAGATTGGTGCGTGGGTAAACAAAAACAACACTATCGAAGCTTACATACTTCTTAGGGATCAAACCCATGGTGAAAATCCGCAACAAAACTCAAGAACCTTGACGAACGCTTTGATTCTCTCCTCTTTTGTCCTCTTTTCTTTTCTTTTCTCTTTTTAAACTCCCAAATAAAACCCTGGGCATATATTAGGATTATAAAACTGAACCTAATCAGATTAGACCACTAAAACCTTACTAAAAAGGAATTAAATCTGATTGGGTAAGGAAAAGACCAAAATACCGCTCACTATTTTCGGGTAACTTTCCTTATTTGGACTGCCCGACTTCAACATGCATATCTCCCTCATACGAGCTCGAAATTTAGCAAACTCGGTGGCATTGGAAATATAATTCAAAGACCTTTCATTTTATATCTTGTATCCCAACTAACACATCATGTACTGAGAGGTATGGTCATTTGAATTTGACCCAAAACTTAAAAGAACTTAGGAATGACTTGAATGATTTTCTCTTTAGTTCTTCTTGGTTATCAAGGTGCTACATCTGGTGACCTTAACACTCAAGAAATTTTAAATTCCTTGGTACAATCCTACTCACAACGAAGGATGTCGAGTCTTAGTTCAAAAAATTTATGGGGTGTTACACCAAGGTTCCACAGTTACTCTCAAACACGTGCACTCGTGGCTGAAAGTTTGGAGGTTACCCAAAACCAATTGCCCAAAAGATATTCTAAGAATAAGATAAGAAGAAAAGAGGAAAAAGCTTTTCTCTTCTTTTTGTTTGTGTTGGTGTGTTCTATCTTATGCTCACCAAAGCCTGTTCTTATATAGAATTGCAAGAAAAGGAGTTGTCAAGGTTAATGGCATTAAAGGCCATTACATCACTTCTGTTTTTTTGGAACGGATGTATCATCTCCTTTTGAAACGTATTTTACATTTGTGTCTTTGCATTACACTTAGTTAATGAAGTCAAAATAATCAACTAAAAATATAGAGTAATTAACTCAACAATAGAATTAACTTAACAATTCCCCACTAATGCAAAGACAAAGAGTAGGAAACAAATTTTGGGCAAAGGAAGGAACATGTACTTAAGTGTCAATATCTTTCGATTTGAATTAACACATAGTGAAATGGGGCAACAACTTAATATCCACAAAGTGAAGTACTCTTGAACTGAATGGATATAAATGGAGACCCCTATAACACATACTATATCCTTAAATTTTAAGACAGTATCATAAGTCTTAGAACCAACATTTACTTGTTTAAAATCAAGTAGACCAATCTTAGCCAAACACCCCCACACTTCTAGAAATTTCAAGTTAGGAGCAAACCCTTTCCACAACTCATTTGAGGTCTTGTCTAATTCTTATGAGGGACTCTATTAAGAATATAACATGCATACAAGACTACTTCTCCCCACATATTGTCAGATAGACCGAAGCTTAAAAGCATAGAATTCATCATTTCTTTAAGGGTTCTAATTGTCGTCCGGCTGCACCATTTTGTTGGGGGAGTATAGGGAGCACTGACCTCATGTATAATACCATTTTTCTCACAAAATCTTCTAGAGTTTAGTACTATATTCACCTTCCCTATCAGATCTAAATCTCTTGACTTTTCTGTCTAATTGATTTTCCACTTCTGCTTTGAATTTCAAAAACATGCTTTCAACTTCATCTTTAGATTTGAGAAGATATTCCTTAGTGTATCTAGAAAAGTCATCAACAAAAGTAATATAATACTTTTTTCCACCTTTGCTAGCAATTTTCTTGAAATATGCTAAATCTGAATGTATTAGTTCAAGTAATTCGGTCTTTCTACTAATAACAGAATTGAAAGGTTTCTTGACATGCTTTGCTTCTACACAGAGGACATTTAGAAAATTCATCAATCTTTATCATAGGAATTAATTCCATTTTCGTAAGTCTTTTAATAGAAGCAATGTTAACATGACCTAGTCCACCATGCCACAAATTTATAGACTCAACAATATAAGCAGAATATGAAATACTTCCATTATTGACAATCTCTTGAACAATGTTCAATACAAATAATCCTCCACTAAGATATCCCTTCCCAACAAAGTTTCCTCCACGAGAAATAATTATTTTATCAGCTTCAAAAACAAGTTTAAGGCCTACTTTGTTGAGAAGTACTCTGGAAACTAAGTTTCTATGGAGGGAGGGAACATACAAAACATTGTTCAAGGATAATGTCTTTCCAAAAGTTAATGTAAGTAAATTTTTTCCTAATTTACCTTTACCCATTACTACAGCAGTAGTGGTGTTACCCATCTATACACACTCGTCATTCGCTACCTCCTGGTATGTGCCGCTTTCCTAATCAAAAGATAGGAGAGAACCCCTTCTCCCGAAGTTACGGGGTCATTTTGCCGAGTTCCTTCGACATGGTTCTCTTAAGCGCCCAGCAGGTTCATCGCACAACTCACTCCCTTTTGCGAGCCCATTTTCAAGCTCCTGAGGAAGAAGAAAAGGAGTAGAATGATGCCCTAGACTGACTATGCATAGTGCTTTCGAGAAGATTAAGACCTATCTTTTTTATTCTCCGGTCTTGATACTTTTTTTATTAAGGGAAGAACCCTTTTGCTATACCTCTGGGTCACGAAAAACTCAAAGCATGGAATAAATTTTTATTGGCACGAAAATGCATTGAAGCGCCTGTGTCTAGCACCCAGTCAGTTTTGTTAGCCACCAGATTTGTCTCAATGACTACAACAACAATCACTTCATTACCATCAGCAAGATGAGCTTGGACATCACTTTGTCCTTCATGCTTTCAGTCCGCCCTTTTCTTTGATAGCACTTGGCAGCCCTATGACCAACTTTTCCACAAACAAAACAAGGATCCTTAAATTTTTTAATCTGACTCTCCGGCTTGTTGGGTTGATTTTGCTTCTTCATATGTTTCTTTTTCGAGACTTTCTTCTGTTTGCCTTTGAACCTGTGTTTCACAACGGTACCAGAATATTCAACAGGATTAGTTTTAGAAGAATTAAGATAAAGTTCTTCCATCTTATTTTTTAGACGGTTCGCCTCTTCAGTTCTCATATGACTAATAAGTTCTTGGAGAGTTAAATTTTTTTTCTTATGTTTTAATTGATTTCTATAATCACTCCAAGATTGTGGAATTTTTTCAGGCAAAACATTAGCCTGAAATATCTCACGCATCTTCATGTCCTCGTTGAGAACATTAGCAGTCGAGTTTTCATATTTGTGAACTTGTTCCATTATTGGCTTATTATCAATTTAATCCACTGACCGACAACATATTTTTTCTTTCATGCATCATCAGCTCCATATTTCTTTTTCAAACTATCCCATATTTCTCTGGCAGATTTATAGGTTAAAAATAAATCAAATAAATGATTAGTCATATGATTTAGCAAATGTCCTCTCACAATTTTGTTATCCTTTTCAAACTTCTTTTTAACAACATCATCAACAGTCATAACATTTCTAGAATCAGTAGTGGTGTTAGAACCATTCATAGAAGTTTCTTTAGATAAAATATAATCAACTTCTAATTGTTAAAAAAAAAAAAAGTTTTTGTGACCATCGTTTAAAATTATTTTCATCCAAAAGCTCAAGTTTTTACAAATCATAAAAATTTTTGTTCAAAGATATAGCCATTTATCAATATTGTATGTTAGTAAGTCGCTTTCAAATTGTTGGGAAAAATGCTACAATATTTATATTAGACTAAAATTGCAAAATAGTAAACGACTTATTACAAACACTGTGTCGTGGCAATCCACTACCTTGGAAGTGATTTCGGCCCGACTCTGATGCAAATCGTTGTAGACGGTTGCTCCCCAAGGTTCCACAGTTACTCTCAAACATGCGCACTCATGGATGAAAGTTTGGAGGTTACCCAAAACCAATTGCCCAAAAAATATTCTAAGAATAAGATAAGAAGAAAAGAGGAAAAAGTTTTTCTCTTCTTTTTGTTCGTGTTGGTGTGTTCTATCTTATGCTCACCAAAGCCTCTTCTTATATTGGATTGCAAGAAAAGGAGTTGCAAGTAGGAGAGTTTAATTTTTAGAAATGTATTGTCAAGGTTAATGGCATTAAAGGCCATTAAATCACTTTCATTTTTTGGAACGGATGTATCGTTTCTTTTTGAAACGTATTTTACATTTGTGACTTTGCATTACACTTAGTTAATGAAGTCAGAATAATCAACTAAAAAATATAGAGTAATTAACTCAACATTCTCTTCTTGATATTAACTCTTAAAGTCTTCATTAATCCTTGAGAGATCCTACATATCCTAATCACATCCCTTAATTTACATTTCAAATTAAAGTAAAGTTAAGAGGAAAAGTTCAAAAGGTCCCTTTTGAGTCATTTTGAGAAGTCTTTTACAATTAACGATAAATTTGAACTAAGTCTTGAGTAAATGAGTATGAGAATGAGAAAATTTATATTCATGAGTTTTTATATTGTTATTGAGTTCCTTGAGTTGAGTCGTTCATGTCCATAATTCTGTATGAACCCTATGAATTGAGTATTCTTGAGATGAGTAGTATCGTTGATTTCTAAGTTTTGAGTTCCTGAGTCCTTGAGTTCTGAGTACTGAGTTTTCTATATGGTTATTGAGATCCTTGAGTTGATTTGTTCATATCTATATTTCAGCATGAACCATATATTGAGTTATAATTTTTGAGAATCTTTGAAAGCAAACATTTTTGTCTTGAACTGATTTTCTGAAGAAGTAAAGAGGAGTTTGAGAAAGAGTATAATGGAACTATATATTTCCCAAATGTTTCATTTTTACATGAAGAAAGAGAATATTATTTTGAGAAAAGAGAAATTTGATTTCTATAAAGAGTTTATGAGTTCAAAGATATTTCAGAGTAGTTACCTCTTTTAAGATGATAGTTTAAGAAATTATTCCAAACTAGAGGAAGCGTATGTTTTATACATTTGAGCACGAGTATATATTATTGGTAGGCACTGATATGGGGGATGAGTTCAGACAACTCACATTCCTCATAAACCATGTATGCCAACATGGGTACATGATCATACTTTTAGATATTTCCTAAGTGCCTTATGGTAGAGCTTAGTGGATCCACTTAGTTGAGATGTTCTATATCACGGCAAGGTATAGGACAATTCTAGCAGCGTGGGCGAGACATTGTATCATCATGTAGCTCATAGTGATGGTTGTTGTTTAGAGAATATGCCAAATAAGAATTACGAGTATGTTATTGTATTTTTATACATTTTGAGTTGATATCTACTATTTTGAGTTTATTTTATTTTTATATACATCCTTGCGTTAGTATCTGTTTATTATGATGCTTTAAACATTTTATCTTTTGTTATTACTTTCATATTGGTGTTGAGTTGAGGTGAGTATTGTCTTCCCATGTTATCAGTTGAATTAGTTATGTTACAGTTTCCCCTTACATACACGTACATTCAAAGTACTAACGTCATTTGACCTGCATCCTTTTATGATGTAGATAGGTGTTCAGGTTTATCAATAGGTGCTTCGTTGAGATCACTCTACACTTCAGTTAGCTTTGGTGAACCTTATTGTATTCCGGAGGACTTCGCATTCACTTTCCAATTAGTAGTTTTGAGGTGTTGTGGGTCTTGTCCTGACATCCTTCCTTAATTGTAGAGGTTTCATAGATAGATAGAGTTGAGGAGTTGTTTTAGTATTTACATTCTTTGAAATGTTTTACAAACTATAAATATTTCTAACCTATTATTTCTTGAGTTAGTTTTTCGCTTGTAGTCAGCCATGATGAAGATTCACTTGCGGACCAACAATGGTTCTCGAGTGCTGGCCACGTCTAGGGTGTAGGCTCGGGTCGTAACACTCTTTTCTTCCACTCATAACTATTACTATTTATTTGAAGGGACAGATATGATGAAGCATTCAAACACACCTGAAGAAACACTACGAAAATAAAATCGTAAGGCCAGGCACAATAAGAAGAAATGTGTTGGAATGTTCAAGAAAATGCATATACATAGTTAGAAGAATGAAACTTAATTTTTCATATGCATATGCATATTCATACTATGTAAGTATACATTTAAAAAACATAAAATATTGAAATGATCTTCAGTTACAATATGTAATCACTTACTTGAAAGTAAGCATAAAAATGGTGCAGTTTGATGGCATCACAAACACACACTAGAGATAAGTAACACGGACTCCTTTGATTGTGTTGAGGTCGTCAACATTGATCAAAATAGGAATGTCAAAAGCCTAAAATATTTATCTGTGAGTCTCATGATTACAAATTTCGGGAGGCAGTCTGGATGGAAGTGTAGTTCTTCAAGTTCCTTTTTCAATTTCCATCACCCTCCATTAAGTCATGTTTTCAAAGGTTGAAGTCAGAGTGATGCGCTGTTGCTCATGGCAGTTGTAACCATCACAAAAAATCGAAAAAATGTCATTCAAAGACTTCAGATAATAAGAATATATTCCTGGCAGTTAATCATAAACTATGTTCATGTGTAGTTTGGGAGTAGCAAAGAATATACAAAAAAAATGATTGGCAAACAAAATATAGATCAACAAATAAAAGATTTAATGACCACTACATTTTTGAATAGCCAGCATGCTCATGACTATCAACACTGGTATCTAAAATCTCTACATAGACTATTTTGTCTTACATCAAACACTTTTAGTTTATTAAACATTCAAAAAATTATTCAAACAATAAAATTATCAAACACTCAAAACAATGTATACTATTATTACCATCATTGACAACAATTTCTTCAATGGTGATATTATATTCTTATCAGCTGAAGTCTTTGAATCACATTTTTTCTCGATGAAGAGCATCTACCAAAAATGCTTGTTTTTCCAAAATTATAACCACAAATAAAATTTCCTGTCAACATAGCTTTTTTCCTTTTGCAATTGTAAGTATGTAACTACTTTTGTAAATTATGGATGCCCAATTTATTTTGTACTCGCCTATCATTTCACTTTGCACTACTCATCTCCTGGTGTTGTACAATGGCAGAAATTTACTCAATGATATATTTGAATATATGTAGGATGTTGAATACATGTTACTAATTAATTATACAAGTTGTTAGTTAGTTAAAGAAGTTGGTTAGAATAGAAGCTTCTAGAAGGTCTTGGTAGTTAGGAATGTTATTAGTTATAAATACATGCCTCTTGTACAGATTTACATAAAAATGGAGTTTTTCTCATTCTGTCTGATTTCACTCTCCATATACTCCCATTAATGGAGCCTCTTAACTTCGTATCAAAGCTGTGCGAATTCGTGGATTATTAGTTATAAATACATGCCTCTTGTATAGATTTACATAAGAATGGAGTTTTTTTCATTCTGTCTAATTTCACTCTCCATATACTCCCATTAATGGAGCCTCTTAACTTGGTATCAAAGCTCTGCGAATTCGTGGATTTCATCACTATTTGTTGATAGTTTGCTCGATTGAAGCTCAATTTTGTGATTTCATCACTGAGTGTTAGTCATTCTCTCTACTCCAACTCAATTTTCCTTTTGATTCATGTGTGAAAATACTGATTAGCTACGATGATTCTAGCTGAAATCTCTAGATCAACTTCAGATGAGACGCTTCTTGCTCATGCTACAATTTCTGGATTGAATTCAACTGATCAGGTAGATCACAATCACCCTCTGTTTATTCATCTTTCTGATACTCAAGGTGCTGCTCTAGTTTCAATCCAACTCTTAGAATATAAAAATTACTCTCTGTGGAGCAAGTCGTTGAAACTTGTATTACTTGGCAAAAACAATCTAGGTTTCCTATTGAGGACCTATAAAGGGATATGTTTCCTGCTTCGTTGCAAAATAGGTGGGATACATGCAATGCAATTGTTTTAGGTTGGATTTATGAATATTATATCTAAAGGTTGGGTTAGTACTGTCATTTATGGATCTGATGCTCACATTGTTTTGGAAGAACTACGTGAAAGGTTTGATAAAGTCAATGCTTCTAGAGCATCTGATCTGCATAAGGAGATAGTTACTTTACCTCAGGGCACAACTTCAGTCTCTACTTACTTCTCACGATTGAGATCTCTTTGGGATGAGTTTGAAACTTTGATGCCTCCACCTTTATGTGCATATCTTGAATCCAAGCAGTGCTCTAATCACTTCCCGTCTAAAAAATTATGGCAATTCTTAATGGGCTTAAATGAGTCTTATGCTCATGCTAATAGTCAAGTCATAATTAATATTCATGTGCTCACTGTTAATCAAGCTTATGCAATGATTATCAATGTTGAGAGTCAAAGGGTGACTAGTTCCTCTTCATCTGAAATTATTTCTGAGACTGCTCTTATAAACAATAGGATGTCTCCTAGTCCCTATACTAACAGTACCACATGTTCCTTAGGGGTAGGAGGAAACACTAGATATAGTATTGGTGGTGGTAATATCACGACCCAGACCGTCGTGATTGGCACCACACAAACCTTTTGGTGGGAGAACCATTACTACAACCCAAACAAACAACATAACCAAATACTAAGGCATTTAAATATACGGAAGCAGGTTTAAATGACTATAAAAATTGAGTCCCCATGAACTCCAAGGTTTTAACAAACAACTAACCAACTAACACGGAAATTCAACCCCTAGATGTTGAAAGTCATTGTACCAAAACTCTACTACGACAAGTCTAAGAACAAGGGGTACAACCCCGAAACTAATCAACACCTTTAAGAAATAGTCTGAGTTCGAAAAGAGTGGACTTAAACAAGAAAGATCCATGAAAGCCTGAAAGAACTGGCTCACCCTTGAATTCGGTCATGCTCATTAGTCACCTAGTTGAAGTCTATCAATAGCCACCTGAAGATGCTCTGTACTCAACAAAGAAAGAGCAAGTGCAGTATCAGTACACAACCACAATGTACTGATAGGATTACGCAGCTATCCCAATAAGTGAAACACATGCAAGTAACCACAACATTATAAAACAGGCATATACCGAACATATACAATATTAGTCATCTTTTCAGGATCAATGTAGCATCCCACATTCTCCATAATACAAATTGTTTATCAATTTAGAGCAACATACAATCTTCCAATATCAATCATCATTAGGTATGAACGTAATCATCACAAGTAGATACACAACACAATTCAATGGTCCTCTCACGGAACCCAATTCAATGGTCCTCTCATGGAATCCACACCCAAACTGTTAGCATACCGAAATGTGATACCCGATCCACTGTTTATGCCGGAACGTGGCAACCGATCCCATATTTATGCCGAAACGTGGCAATCGATCCAATGTTCATGTCGAAACGTGGCAATTGATCCAATATTTATGTCAAAATGTGGCAATACATGCATTATAATAAGCAATTACAAACATATATCACACCAACATGAAATAACAACCATCTCCTACCTTGAATCCAAGCTTGAATCCCCTAAGGCACTTAAATCTTCCCTTTTCGAATTTTTTCCGCTTGTTCTAGGTATACAACAATTAATATACGCAATGATCAATAATCAAAGGTCTAATTATCCGGATTATAACAAACCCAATAACCCTAGACCAAACCCAAGATCCTAATACCCAATTTAGGGATTTTTCCACCATTAGTTTCAGATCAAAACCCTTCCCCAACAATAATTACCCATGAATTTACATACTACGGATCGAAAGACGGATTCGGGGAGTAAAAACCTTATCTTTAGCCTCAAGAATGGTGGAAAACTGACAAGAAAACCCCTAGGGTCATTCCTTTGCTCTCAAAATAAAAAAGTGTAGAATAAAACATTTTTGGGGTTTATTTACGACCTTAAGTCGCGTCGGACCTGCTACAAAGGTCCTCACCCCACCACAGCAGCCCCTCCCTGGCGGCAGAAATCCCGCCCCAGCGGCTTGCACGAAACCAGTGAGCTATTTTAATCATTCCAAGACCTCCTTTCACAACACACCTTCATCCCATGACACTCAGAACATACCCGTTCACGCTAAGATCAATTTCGAGAGTTCTACTCGCCCGAATTCAATTCCATAAAGTCGTACGGGTTCCTTAATGTCTTAGCTATGTATTCAGGTAATCAAAATCATAATTAAATCAATCAGTTGTTACCAGATTTCCCTAGACTTTACTGACTCCGATTTCATCCAAATCTGGACTAGGTTAGGAAGTTCCAAATTACTACCAAAATTTTTCTGACCCCAATTCTTTTTCCATTGGCTTTTTCCTAACGACAAAATCAGGTCGTTACAATAGATACCAATTTACCCATCACTCGTCCCGAGTGATCAACTAGGAAAGACTGGCTAAATTAAGGGTAGAGTAGTATCTGAAACGTCGAATTACTGGGGATACTTGTCTCGCATTTCGAAAGCGACATCGTGATCAAGAATTTCAACCAGTTCTTCCTCACACCGAAGGTCTTGTTTAACAACACTGAGTCTCACTTTATAATATAATCCTCGTCCCCAGCCAACTAATTGAATACCTACACATCCTCCCTTATAATGCCTCAATGAAGTCATCTCAATACTCGAGTGATAAATATTGTTGTATGTAAACTTAACTACAACAAAAGCGATTCCCAATAACCACCAAGTTGATTGTACACACGTCTACAACATGTTATCAAGGACCTTGACACAATCATCCGGACGAATCCTTTAACACTTAAGCATGATAAAATTCCAAGTCAATACTCGCTACAAATAGAAGTGAACTTGAATTAACCAACACACACCTATAATACCCAAACAATCATAGTTCTTAACAATATCTCCATCCCACAACATAAATTCCCATGAGCTTAAGTTGTAACAAATTTGATCTTTAGAAATCAGATACTCCTCAAGGGATATGTCCAAGAATACAACCCCTCCAACAACACTATCGAATGTTGGATTTAGCAATTGTAGATTACCTCTCAAGAACAGTAGAATTGGACCTAATGATCCCCACATTCAACCACACACAATCAATACATGACCTCGACGACTAGATGAATGTTATGATTGTCGGACAACCATAGATTACGCAGGGTAACTCTTCTATGGATTCTCATAAGCAAGGTGATATATGTAAGACCACTAAAATACTTTAACAACTCTAAGACAACACCAATTATGTCATTCGAAATAACTAAATCTTCCCACTCAACCAAGAGAACCTCGCAGGATTTGGTACCCTTGGTCCACCACTAGGAATCCACCTTCAAAAGTGAAAATGCATGAGAGCATAGCTAGTGAATCATACTCACAATACTAATAACCATCATAACACTCCGACCATTTACCTTATTATAACCTAACACTTTTTAAATGAAACCTTTCTTAGGTACTTAACAATCAATAGTAATAAACTTTACGACTCAACCCAAGTGTAAGTTCTTTCAAATGCTCAATACCGGATACAATTGATCATTACTGACCTTGCCAATTCATACCTTGACAAATATATCACCACGAATGTATACTTACAATGAAAATTTTGAATTGTAATTTCCACCGTATAACACAATCCCTTTCTCTATCACCATTAACTTGTACCTTGAAGATTCTTATGAATTCCTAGGTCTTCGCTTATCATTGATCGCATCTCCATCAATCATACAATATCCTTCGCTAAATTTCAATCGTACTCATTACTAAACTCAAAACAAAAACAAATCACTTATCATCACACTCGAGCTAATGTCTGCACACTCTTTTCTCAAGTCTTTTTCAATAGTTTTTGACCAACCTGATGGATCCGTGACACTATTACCATAGCCACAACAAAATGAATGAAATCACGCGTCTCTCAACCCAATTATCTACCCCTCTAAAGATATATCTTTAGCCTTTGTAATCAAATAAAATATTCTTGCTCTAGCCTCTCTCTAAAGGTTGTACTATATCCCACTATTTTTCTCCATTATAACTCTAGCTCTTTAAAATTCGATTCGAGTGGTGTCCCACCATCTCTTTAAACTTTCCATACAACTATTTTACTCGCAAAATACTGGAAAACCACAACCTTAGATAATCGCAAGTCATAATTACTATACAAGAATTCGCTTAACCAACAATCTTATTATATAGTTGCATCCCATCACAATCCAACGCGAACTCTTATTACCATTACGCTCAGTCAGCCCTAACTATCACTATGAAGTCAACCTTTTCATCAACATGACACCTAAAACTCAGGTATACTCATCAAATTTAAAGGACTAACCCAATCTTGGTACACACTTTCTTACTAAAATCCTCAATTTCCTTCACCTAAGTATACTCATTGGGACCTTCATTATCCATAAGCTTGTCATTCCGGTATCAATCCACTCCTTTATGGCTTAAGGTAAAATTCATACTACCCTTCTTCTTCTTAACAAACAAGACAGGAGCACCCTACGGGAAAGCACTAGGACGGATGTAACCTTTATCAAGAACCCTTAGATTTGAGCTTTAAGCTCTCTCAAATCTGACACCATAGGAATAGACTCAATAGAGGGGGATTTGACCTCAACATCTCGAATATTAGCCAATTACGTCAACAATCCTGACCCACCAGTTTCCTACCCCACACGAAAGATATGACCTTAGCTGACTTAGGCTTGTACCCCCTTCCCACTCTAACCTTTCCCTACCCGGGATCTCTAGAGTTACCGACTTAGTATTACAATTAAGCCCGATATAATAACGGGACAACCAAGTCATGCCTAAGATTATATCAAGTCAGTCATCTCCAGCATAACCAAATCAACCCAACTCTGAAAATCCATAAACACAACAGGACAACACGATATACATGGGTGACTATGACTGACTCTTCAACTAGGGTAGAAACATGGATTGGGGCATCAAGTATATCACAAACCACATCAAATCCCAAGGCAATTCAACTGACACATACAAATAAGTAGAACCCGCATCAAATAAACCAATAGCCATCCCGGCACAGAAAAGAGTAGCTCTTGTGACCACTGCATTACACCCTCAAACTCGGTCTTACCCAAAAAAACATAAAACTGAGCCCTATCCTCTTGACAGGCAACCTCATTGCCTCGCTGCACTACTCATCTACCTGCATTATCATTTCCCCGGCCTCCACAGCCTCACTGATTTCCTCCTCATATGCCCAGGTTCTCCACAATTTTAACACACTTATAACTTATATTCGATTATTGAACACTGAATTAGATCGCGGGGGTTAGTTCGAGTACGATTCGGGGTTCATAATTGTGACTAAGGGAAAATAGGGCTGAGATTCTGTCTTGCCCTGTCCCGCTCTGGTGGGAGAAATCCCGCACTAGGGAGATTATCCCGTCCCAGCGGCTCCGACGGAAACATAACCCCTGCCAACAATTCCTGGGGTTCCTCTCTTTTCTATAATTCCTCTAGATTTCCCGGCTATAACTAGGCATTTAAGAAAATCCCTTTAGCTAGGACAGTCATTTTCTACCCCCCGGTCTACCCAATGAAGTACGCACTTTAGAATCCTTTTACATCATTTCAACACTACCACACACATATCCCCAGGATATACCCAAACTCTCACACAGTTATCAGTTGGTCGCAACGCACGTCCAGATTCTTGCTTACAAACCACATCGTAATTTATCTAGACCCTTGCACCTAATCTCATGATGACTTTCTTTTAACAACAAGCTTTATGACACTCAAGCAGTTACAACTTGAAGACAAGTCCAAATTCTTTAATTAGTTCGTTCCATAGACGACCGTTACTGATCATATATGCCTTATACGACCCCTAAAGCCAGATACCAATTGTAACCTTCTCATTTCCAATTAACTTCATTGTGTCCCTTCAGTCTAGACTACGGTGTCTAGTTCACTCCGTTGAGATACCAATTGGACTCAACTCATACCACAAGTGACAATAGTAGTTAGCGAGCCCCACAAAACTGCTAGTCTCAATCATCGAACTTGGTCGAACCCAATTCTTAATCGCCTCAATCTTTAACTAATGGTAACCAGACCTTAAATCAATCTTAGAGAAAATCGATGCACCTTGTAATTGGTCAAAAAGGTCATCTATCCGAGGTAAAGGATACTTGTTCTGAATGGTGACCCTATTCAACTATCGGTAGTCTATACACATCCTCTATTGCTAGTGATGGTGTTACTGATGTTGTTGCTCTAGATCGGACCATAGAGTGAAGGAGGAAAAATACCAATTTGTATCACCTAGATACCAATTGGATTCAAGTCATAGCACGAAGGAGTAGAAAGAAGTGAGTTTTTCCTAAAGTCCTATAGCCTCTCAAAGAAAAGTATTGACGTCATCGTACCGTTCCGCAAGACTCAACTAGACTCATTTTGGTACAATGAGATCAACGAACCTAGGGCTCTGATACCAACTTTGTCACAACCCAAACCGTTGTGATTGACACCCACACAAACCCTCCGGTGGGAGAACCATTACTACAACCCAAACAAACAACACAACCAAATACTAAGGCATTTAATAATACGGAAGCAGGTTTAAATGACTATAAAAATGGAGTCCCTATAAACTCCAAGGTTTTAACAAACAACTAATAAACTAATGCGGAAATTCAACCCCTAGAACCTGAAAGTCATTGTACCAAAACTCTACTAACGACAAGTCTAAGAACAAGGGGTACAACCCCGAAACTAAACAACACCTTGAAGAAATAGTCTGAGTCCGAAAAGAGTGGACTTAAACAAGATAGCTCTATGGAAGCCTGAAAGAACTGGCTCACCCTTGAATTTGGTCACGCTCATTAGTCACCTAGCTGAAGTCTATTAATAGCCACCTTAAGATGCCCGGTACTCAACAAAGAAAGAGCAAGTGCAGTATCAATACACAACCATAGTGTACTGGTAGGATCACACGGCTATCCTAATAAGTGAAACACATGCAAGTAACCACAACATGATAAAACAGGCATATACCGAACATATACAATATTAGTCATCTTTTTAGGATCAATGTAGCATCCCGCATTCTCCATAATACACATTGTTTATCAATTTAGAGCAACATACAGTCTTCCAATATCAATCATCATTATATATGAATGCAATCATCACAAGTAGATACACAACACAATTCAATGGTCCTCTCACGGAACCCAATTCAATAGTCCTCTCATGGAACCCACACCCAAACTGTTAGCATACCGGAACGTGGTACCCGATCCAATGTTTATGCCAGAACGTGGCAACCGATCCCATATTTATGCTGAAATATGACAACTGATCCAATGTTAATGCCGGAATGTGGCAATTGATCCAATATTTATGCCGGAACATGGCAACCGATCCAATCAACAAACCACAATCACAATGTATATTCTCACAATCATACAACAAAAAGTAATTCATGGCATACAATTATTCAATTATCCTCATTTACGATTAGGGTGATCAATAATGCAACATTCGCATACATACATGCATTATAATGAGAAATTACAAACACATATCATACCAACATGAAATCACAACCATCGCCTACCTCGAATCCAAGCTTGAATCCCCTAAGGCCTTTGAATCTTCCCTTTCTGGATTCTTTCCGCTTGTTCTAGGTCTACAACAATTAATATACGCAAGGATCAACAATCAAAGGTCTAATTATCCGGATTATAACAAACCCAATAACCCTAGACCAAACCCAAGATCCTAATACCCAATTTAGGGATTTTTCCACCATTAGTTTCAGATCAAAACCCTTCCCCAACAATAATTACCCACAAATTTACACTATACGGATCGAAAAATAGATTAGGGGAGTGAAAACCTTACCGTTAGCCTCAAGAATGGTGGAAAACTGTCAATAAAACCCCTGGGGTCGTTCCTTAGCTTTCAAAGTCGAAAAGTGCAGAAAAAAACATTTTTGAGGTTTATTTATGTCCTTAAGTCGCATCGGACCCGCCACAACGTCCCCGCCCTGGCGGTAGAAATCCCGCCCCAGCGGCTTGCACCGAACCAGTGAGCTATTTTAATAATTCCAAGACACCCTTTCACAACACACCTTCATCCCATGACACTCAGAAAATACCCGTTCACGCTAAGATCAATTTCGGGAGTTCTACTCGCCTGAATTCAATTCCATATAGTCGTACAGGTTCCTTAACGTCTTAGCTATCTATTCATGTAATCAAAATCATAATTATATCACCCAGTTGTTACCAGATTTCCCTAGACTCTACTGACTCCGATTTCATCCAAATCTGGACTAGGTTAGGATGTTTCAAGTTACTACCAAAAGTTTTATGACCCCAATTCTTTCTCCATTGTCTTTTTCCTAACGTCGGAATCAGGTCATTACAGGTAATAACAATAGTGGTTGTTCCAGAGAAATACACTCAGGTGATTACAGGAATTCTGGAAGATCTCATCTCTACTGTGAGTATTGTCACTTCAAAGGCCATACCAAGGATCAATGTTACAAACTCCATGGCTACCGTAGGAGGAAAGGAGGTGCATCTCATTCCAATGGTGCTACTACTGGTGGAATTCACTCTACTGAGGCTGGAGTCTATGACTCTTCTGTAAATTCTAACACTGTATCTCTTACTTCACCATCTACCATTCCTCCAGCAAGTACACAAGGCATGTCATTGTTTACACCTGAGAAATAACTTAGATTCTTCAAATGCTGAGCAAGGGCAAGGAAGTGGAAACTATGACAAATGTTGCAGCAACTAGTACCTCGGGTACCATTACTGCACTCATGTCTGATGTGGTGAACCATAACTGGATTGTTGACACAGGTGCTCCAAACCATATGGTTCATAATCTCAGTCTATTGAATCAACATCAAGATCTTAGTGATCAAGGTCATTTAAAAGTAAATTTGCCCACAGGAATCAAGTCTCTATCAGTCATGTTGGTGACTCTCTAGGGGATAACATAGTAAATGATGTTCTATTTATCCCTGAATTCAAGTACAACCTTCTTCTGTTTCACAATTAACAAAGCAATTGAGATGTGCTGTGTTATTTTTTCCTAACTTATGTATCTTTCAGGATCTCTTTAGTGGGAATATCCTGGGAATTTGTAAAGAAAATCAAGGTTTATATATGCTACAGACAACTCTCAATCTCCAACAAGAAGTACCAGTTGCTAGCAACTCCCTGGCATTCCTAGTTCTATCAATTTTACTCCTTCAATTTCCACTACCTGCCACTCTTGTTCTGTAACTTGTTTTTAGCATATGAGATTTAGACATGCTCCTCTTAAGACTCTAAGTAAGATAGAATGTCTACCTATTGTACAAGATATGACTCATAAATGTATTGTTTGTCCCATTACTAAACAGACCAGATTGCCATTTCCATCTAACTCTTCTACTTCTATTTCTATTTTTTCTATTGTTCATGGTGATGTGTGGGGACCCTATAGGGTTCCTAATCATGATAATAAAATATACTTTTTCACTTTAGTAGATGATATGTCCAATTATACCTGGATCTTCTTAATGCACACCAAGTCTGGCACTCTTGTTGTCTTGAAAAAGTTTCTAAACATGGTACAAACTCAATTTGAAAAAAATGTGAGGTGTCTTAGAAAATGGAACTGAGTTCTTTAACTCTCATGTCCATGAGTTATTAACAAATCATGGAATTCTATGGAGGTAACAAAATATTGTGAACGCCAATTTAACAAATTGTTTGTAAAGAGAAAAAAGAATTTGTGACTTTTTTTAATTTTATTTTAAATTATACATATACGGATATAATGAAAATCAACATCCATGTGCTTAGAGAAATAATAAATATTGTCGTTGTTCATTTCATTATGGTTCTCCAATATGGTTTGGATCGGAGTCACTAAAAAGAGGGTTTGAAATAAAAAAACAAACTTAAGAGGAAGGGGCTGAAGGTTGGGGGTATAGCTTGTTAAATTTGTGAAGGAGATTAAAAGTGCTTATTTTAATCAAACTAAAATGATCAAATCTGCTCAAGAGTACAACTAGTGACAAATTTATGATTTTAATTTGATAAGTTCGATTAATCTTTAATATTTTTAGTACTGAACTTATCAGACTTTTAAGGTTCTGAGTTAAAATTTAATTGTTGTTGAAATTTTTGTCATTTCTTACATAAAACATTATACTCCCAATAAAAAATATTGAGTTTGGTGCTACTGCGCAAATAATATTTTACTGAATTTTGCAAGGTGCATGGAACCAAAAATGGAAAAAAGTTTATACCATTAAATATAATGTCATAATTGATGATAACTTTTTAATTCATAATCGATCTAGTTTGGTGGTAAAATTAGTTAGAATGTCTTTACCATGTTGGTTTATTTAATTTCTCATAAATTATTATAGCAGATTCAACAAAACAAAATAGGATAAACATGATAACAATTAAATTTGGAAATAAGTATTGAAATAGAACTAGAATATCAAGATATATAATTTTAAGCAATTCATAAGTAAAGTTGCTCCTTCAAAAGAGAGAAAGAGGCTATAACTATTTTATTTTTAATTTGATACTAAGATGATAACATTGGAATCAAGCTTCTAGGGCAACTTTACTCTTCATCAATTATTATTTCTGTATATTCGATAGCATTTAGCAACTCTTCGCTCTGCAAAAATAAAAATAAAAACAAAGAAAACGCGTTTATCATATATAGGATATACGTTATACATATTGTTAACTTTAATATATATGATGAGATGAAAACTAACCTCTTCAACCAGTTGGTCAACCTCCTTAAATAGTTTTTCTTCATCAAAAGTTAAGCAAGTAGATATACTCCTCCTTTCCGTCAACAATGTGTATTTCATACTGAGCAATGCATGTTGTAGCATAAGTGCCTTCTTTTCTATTTCCTTCAATTCTCTAAAAAAAAATAGTAAGCAACATAAGAAAAATTCATGAAGAATGATAAATAAATAAAATTTGACATAGAAATAGTTTAACCATTCATAAAAAATATGTGTTTTGTAATCGTGAAAATAAGACAAATCATATTTTATAATATATACATAAAAATAACTTTTGATGCACAATTGATGGATGTTATTAGTTAAGAGTATGATGGGGATAGAAAACTAAAATAAACTCACTTGATAAGTGCCTTTTGTCTCTCAAATGCTCTAAAAATGGTAAGCAATATAAAAAAATTCATGAACATATGAAATAAATAAGAGTAACTTATAATAACTCACTTGATGACAAGTTCCTGTTGTGAACTAAAACCCCTTCTTGAAGAAGCCATTGAAACAAAAGAGGAAAATAAGAATCAAGATGGTGTTACTGTTCTTATTTTTCATATGACTTGGTTCTCATAAGAGGAGAAAGCCCTTTAAATAGATGAATTTCATAATGTTCTTACCAAAAGTAATAGTCAAAGTT